>VNJU01003880.1:0-15064 GCA_008042675.1 Drosophila seguyi | reverse complement strand
TCGTCCAAAATATTACTATTTAGATCGCCGGCCAAAACGATGTCAGTATATCTATAGGAAAGGCTTGCCAGCGAATTGACAATAGCCAAGTAATTAGTCAGTTTGTTGGGTCTATACATGCAGCTAATTAATGTCCTTGATCTACTACGCCTTAAATTAATTAATTCCAGGAAGATATATTCAATGGGATCATCGGCCAGTTGTTTACTAATTATATTGCATTTAATATTCGATTTTACATATTATATATTGGCACACCTCCTGCATGCCCTTCACGATCTGAGCGGTAAAGATTATAGCCAGAGCATTCATATAGTTTACTATTTGGGGTTGCAACAAACCAAGTTTCTGAGACGCATACAATGTCAACATTCGAATTAATGAATAAATACCTAAACTCTTCCATTTTGTTACACAAACTCTGAGCATTTATGTGACATATTTTTAGACCATTCTTCCTCTTGCTTAAAATACGAACCATCGCATGGCTATTTAAATTGGACATATCTGTTGAAGCGATTAATAAATAATAAAAACCAAAAGTTGCACGGCACGGTCCTGACACACACAGAAAACGTAATATAACCTCCTATACGAACAATAAAGCTTACTAAAAGATAAAATAGAACTCTCTTAAGACTAACAAATAATATAGGGACAGTAAAACAAGAGTATTTATTGGCGAAAGCTATTATTTCCATCATTGGTACCTTCGGCGATCGCAGATCTAGAGCCAGAGCGGGAGAGTGGTAGCTGAGTACCAGTGAGTGGTAAAAGCTCACCGAGATGCTGAATGATGTAAATATCATCTCTCCCACTGCACTTCACGTGCACAGTCCCACGTCTCGTAAAAACCGCTGTGAGAGACTTGCGCTTTTTCAGCCGAAGGGCTTCTTTAAAGATAATGAAATTATCTCTCGTGAGCTGCTCGTTGACATAAAGAGCGGCCGGCGAGTCAAAGCCCAACAGGTGTATGCTCAGTTGTTGTTTTGATGAGCGGCGGTAATCTCCTAGTGCGCGCAGAAGTGTTACTTTTTCCCTCGCCGACTCCAGCTTAACCATAATTGGCGGATCTACAAGGGTCTTCTGAGTTCTACGGACTCTGAAAATGTCTCGGACTCTCGGCGCAGGGACAAGGTTCATTGCAAAACACAACTTGTTGAAGAGTGGCCGCAATTTTTCGCCTTCCGTAAAAGGGACACCGTGCATTCTCAGTGTACACGCCTCGCTTTCGGCACGCTGTGCGTCAAGCTTACCTTGACACCAAACGTATTATTATTATTATTATTTTTATTATTACAAAGGCCTTATTGCACTGCGATCAGAAGTTAGATCTTTTGTACCGGCCTGTAGGATTAGGGTAGAGCCTCTATTCCGAGGCTTCTGATAAAAGAGAGCACTTTGGTAGGGTCTATTTGTTCCCAAATCCTCTAGGGGGGAATAAGTTCACCACCTAGATGTTGAAGACGACGACTGATTAGCGAGGGGCATTCACATAGAATATGTTCTGATGATTCTTGCTCCATCTCGCAGAATCTGCAGGTGTCGATTTCTGAAAGTTTTAATTTCTTAAGGTGGTACCTAAGGTTGCAGTGTCCCGTTAGGTAACCTGTTAGAGTGCGAATTTCACTCTTTGTTAGGTTGATGATACGTTTTGATCGCGTCATCTGGGGGACGAGAAATTGTTTGGCTTGTCTCAGCCCTGCACTGTCGGTCCAGTGACGACTTATCTCCGCTTCCTCCCATTTCCTGAGCAGTTCTTGTTTGTGTCCTTTCGATAGTCCACAGAACGGCTCTGGGCCGATTAATGGTGTCATCGCCCCACGTTTAGCTAGGGAATCTGCCACCTCGTTTCCTCTATGGTCATCGTGCCCTGGTACCCAGCCCACCGTCAGGGTGTTCTTAGAGGCAAGGGCATTCAGCTGCTGGAAACAGTTCTCTACAAGTCCGGATGAGATCGTAAAGGAACTCAGCGCTATGAGCGCTGCCTGACTGTCAGAGAAGATGTAAATCCGTGCGCCTTGCATTTTCCTACGAAGGCATTCGCGAGGACAGTTTTCTATTGCATGTATCTCTGCCTGGAAAATGGTTGGCGATTTTCCCATGGCTATGGATTTGTTTTAACCTTGGTCCGAAAATGCCAGCCCCGGTGTCGCTGTTTTCCAGTTTAGAACCGTCAGTGTACCATATTTTTGATCCACTGGGCAGAGATATTGATTATATTTTCCATTCATTGCTAGTGTGCAAGACTACAGAGAAGTTTCTATGGAAAACTAGTGTTGGTTTCTGTACGTCAGTTACGCGAAGAATGGGATCGTTTATTAGGGGTTCAAGAACCCTAAGATGGCCAATAAGATCACCGCATTTAATGTTGGTGATGTTTTGAAGGCGAAGTGCCCCCAGGTAGGCCTCCTTTTTCAGGGTAATTGTTAAAGGGGGTATGGCGGTTATGACTCCCAGTGCTGCAGTGGGACATGTCCGGATGGCTCCAGTGATGCCAATGCAGACCAGTCGTTGTAATTTGGTGAGTGCAGCCGCAGCTGTCTTCTGGGTAGATTTCGTCCACCAAGCAAGCGATGCATAGGTTAGGATCGGTTTTACCACAGTGTTAAAAGGCCAGTAGATCATTTTGGGACTTAGGCCCCATGTCCTACCGAAAAGCCTGTTGCAAGCAAAGTGTGCTCGAGTTTATGGTCTTTTCCAGGTGTGCATTTCAGTTGAGCTTGGAGTCGAGTGAGACTCCCAAGTAGTTAGCCTCAACCGAAAAGTCAATGATGGACCCATTTAGGGATGGTCTTGTTTGGGAAAGAGACCTTTTCCTGGTGAATGGGACTAACATAGTTTTTGATGGGTTTATGGACAATCCTTTATCCTGACACCATCTGTTGGCTATATTAAGGGCTTGCTGCATGCGGTCCGAGATGGTTTGCTCATGCCAGCCCACTATATAGATGACTAGATCATCAGCTTAGCCTTAGGTGGGGAACCCTAAGTGGTTGAGCTCATACAGTAGCTCGTCAATGACCAAAGTCCACAAGAGAGGAGAGGGAACTCCCCCTTGAGGGCACCCCCTTGTGGCTGTAATTGGGGTCATGGTTCCACCAAGGTCTACTGTTATGATTCTGGATTTAAGCATTTCCAGAATGCACACGATAATGGGTGTGGAGACATTTTTGCGTACAAGCGAGGCACGAATAGCCTCGTATGACGTGTTGTCAAAAGCTCCTGAGATGTCTGAAAGGGCACCTAGTGCTATCTGTTGAGCTCCAATGTCCTTTTCAATGGATGTTGTAAGGCAATGAATGGCAGTCTCCGTTGACTTACCAGCTTGATACACGTATTGGTATTTATGAAGGGGAAGCTGACTGAGATTTACCTCCCTAATGTGCTGGTCAATTATCTTTTCCATAATTTTAAGGAAGAAGGAGCTAAGACTAATCGGTCTATATGATTTAGGCAGTTGGGAATCTTTTTTCCCTACCTTTGGATAAACACGACTTTTACTTTAGCCCATTTGCTTGGAATGTGTAAAAGTAGGGGACTAGCTCGAAATAGGCGGATCAGGGGGAGTGCGATTGAAAGCAGTCCCCGCTGCAACAAGCATGGATAAATTCCATCTGGTCCGGGTGATTAATATGGGCTGAAACTGTGTATTGCCCATTGCACGCTATTCTGATGTAACAGTCTATAGGGCATGTTTCCTATATGTTCTAAGCGATGGGGGGGTTCCCCTCCCTCAGCCCCATTGGAGTCTGCCACTATAGTCACTCCCCGGTGTGGGCACTCTCCAGTTCCAGAGAGGTAGGTTGGTGCCTCACTCTCTGGGATGGGTTGCTCCACAGCCACGCACCCAGGAAAGTGAGTAGCCAGGTGTAGGCTGCTCGTTTCCTTTGGGTTATTAGTGTACGTTCCATCCAGCTCTTTCAGCGTGCAGATGCCCTTTGAGTGGTTCTTGGAGAGGGCTTTTTGTAGCCTGACAGCTTCCGGGAGAGATGAAATCTGACCGCAGTGTTGGCGCCACGTAGCCCGTTTTGACCTTCTAGAGCGTTAAAGCCGACTTGTAGGAGTCCCATGTGGCCCTCCCACTCTTCGCTTTGTTGAAGAGCCTTTGCGCAGTCTTTTTGAGATCTTCGAGGTTTTTGTTCCACCAGGGAACAGCCCTTTTGATCTTGCGAACCTTTTGCTCGCAGCTGGCGTGATATGCCGATTCAACGTTACTATGAAGCACAGTAGCTTCATGCTCTAACTCGTCTATGGATGTTATCGGACGGGTTAAGCAGTCTCTGGATTGCTCAAGTTCGAAACAGAAGAGATCCCAATTGGTCTTTCTGCGATTTCTAGTAACCAGGCTACATTGTGAGGCACATCCTATGTCAAATTTAATGTGTTGTAATCTGACATAGTGATCTCACTCGCAACGTGCCAGTTTGAGACAACGGACAACATGTTCAAACTGCAGAGAGTTAAGTCAAGGACTTCCTCTCTAATTGCATTAATAAATGTAGGCTCGCTGCCCTGGTTTAGTATACCTAAGTTATTACTAACAATATATTCAAAAAGGCACTCACTCCTTTTGTCGATGTTGCTGCTCCCCCAGACCGTGTGATGCGCATTGGCATCGCAGGCGACTATCCATCTGAGTCGGTTCCTCTGGCAGTGCTCAACCAGGGCACAGGTAGCCGCCGTAGGCACGTCCTTCGAGTCGCCGGGAAGATAGGCGGAGGCAAGCACTGTGGGTATTTTAACCCAAACTGCAACCAGGTCCTCGGTTATGAATTGTGAAAGGGGAACAAATGTGAAAGTTTTGTTAATTAGCTATGGCGATGTTGGTCTTTTGCATAGACCAGCTTACCAGATGGGGTGCTTAGCCCCAGGACACGACCAACATTTATCCACGGCTCCTGGATAAATGCTATGTCCATTGTAGCGAACCTCTCGCAAAGGACTTCGGATGCGGCCTTTGCGTGATGAAGGTTCGCATCGCAGGTGTCTCCTGGTGTTGAGAGGAGTGGGGGGAAGGGGACCGGACATTAGTCCGCCCTCTTGCGGCCCCTGGCCGCCATCTTCCGGCCACGATTTTTGCCTAGAAGGGCCTCTTCCTCCTGTGTGCGCCTTGCACTTTTTGTTACGCGCCCGGTGCCTCGTGCGCCCGGTTCCGCGCATTATGCGTCCAAAGAGAGGAGAGCGCAGGGTCTTCCGCAGTGCTGCGGGCTCCTGGGTCACAATGGTGCCCTGTGGTGTCTCTGCAGCCATATCAGGAGCACTGGCCGTTGAGCAGGTGGGATTCTCCGCTGCAAGAGCGGGAGCCACTGCCTGTGCCTTATTTTGCGCGCCGACCTTTGGCTTGAGCGTAGCCGTACCCCACGCAAAGTTGAGCTGGTGGCCCAGCGCTTTCAGTCGGTTTGTCGACACAGGGTCAAGCGCAACTGTCAGAACGGCCGTGTTCTGCCTCATTTCGCGGTCTCCCACGCACAGGCCGCTGCTTCAGGAACTACCTTAATGCGGGCGTCCATCTACAGACGGAGCTTTGGCACCTCTGTGCTTAGCCACTCGGCAGTCTCCGCGTTTCCGCATGTGATCGCCATCCAACCCGGACGAAAGGTGCAGCCGGAGAACAGAGGCTTAACAGAGCCGTGTCTCAGAGCCATCAGGACTGGATCGTAGAGAGCTGCTCTGTCGTGAGCAGACTGCTAGGATAATCGGCCAAGAGTATTGCCATCTTCACCGAGCTGGCAACATCCCTATAAGAGGCCATGACACCGAGTTGGGGTGTCTGCTCCTGTATTGCCTGCCCAGCCGCAGTTGCGGCTGCGGAGTCTGCTGGAGCCTCCGTGGCAAGCAGTACGCTTGCAGGTTCCCTCGTCTGGGCACTAGGTGCCGCGGTTCTAGTCATGGCCTTCTTTGACGACGCCTCTTCTGGGGTCGTATTGGCCGACATTAAGCGTTTGGTGGTCGCGCCACTCTTACTGGGTCCTGCCCTGGGAGGGTCCATAGGCTTCTGAGCGAGCCTTTTGGCCTCCTCCAAGAGCATGCCGTTCGCAAGGTGTCTGCGTAACCTTTTCCTTGCGGTGCCCGTTAGAGCAATCCGCTTAGGCTTATCTACCTTGGGTGAGGCGAGAAGGGCTTCTTCCTCTTCCATGGTGATGGTGTCGGTGCCAGAGCCTTGTGAACAGATGTCCATGGCTACTTCGGGATCCCGAATAGGTTCGATGTTAATCGATGTGGGGCTGCTAGAGCACCCTGTTTCATTTTCGTTAATGTTGGTATCCATATATTGGTCCCACGAGTAATGAGGAAAGGAGTATCCCCCGGGGCAGAGCCTCATACCCCGGATTGGGCGCTTGTACGACCGGAGATGCCAGGTACCCGGAAGCCACCGTTAAAAGACACACTAACGTAGTTTCATTCATCACAGGGGCACGGTACGATAACACCGGTGATTACGGGTTTATTCGAGTTGTCCTCTCTAGATCCGCCATATTTAGTCTAGAGCAGGGGCACCTCGAGCAGGATGTGGTTCTTCACCACGTATGGTCGGTCTTTGGTAGTCGGCATGTGACTGCTAACTCCCACTGGCTGAGTCAGATCGGCGCGGCGACGGGGGCGCACGCTTCCTTAACAGAACCTTATGCCCTCCATACCAAACGTAAGCCTATTACTCATCCTTCCTCGCTTTCGTTTGAAAATACTACCGTAAAAAATGATCAGGAAATTGACGATCTGTTTGCGCAGTTTTTTCAAACCACTTACTCTAATTCAACTGACTCAAATCGAACTTATTCTTACATCATGCCCAGGTCAAACTTAATTTTAGGTCTTTATTTAAACGAAAGCTCTATCCTTTCATATCTTTATCGCGTAAAGCCCGTTTATTCGCCTGGTCCCGACGGAATACCCGGCTGTGTGCTTAGGTATTTTGCCGACGCCCTGTGCAATCCCCTTCTAAAATTGTTAACCTTGTCCTTAGGGACCTCCCACTTTCCCCTTATTTGGAAGGAATCATTTGTTATTCCTCTCAAAAAAAAACGTAGCAAATCAGATGCCAATACCTATAGAGGAATCTCTAAGTTGTCGGCCATCGCAAAACTTTTCGAAGAAATCATTACTCCTCACTAGCAGCACCTGTGTAGATCAATAATTCCTCCATGCCAACATGGATTTATAAAGCGAATATCAACAACTACTAATCTTTTGGAGATCACTTCATCATAATAAGGGACTTCAAGAAAAACTTTCAGACAGACGTAATCTATACTGATTTCAGTAAAGCATTCGACTCTGTCAACCATTCTCTCCTTGTTCGGAAACTCGATCTAAACGGATTTCCGGTTGATCGTCTTAGTTGGATCTCATGTTATCTGAATAGCAGGACGCAAAAGGTCCTATTGAAATACCTTATCAACTGTTCTCAGGGTTTCTTCTGGCGTCCCGCAAGGAAGCCATTTGGGTCCGCTGCTGTTTACATTATTTATTAACGACCTGCTGAATGTGCTGACTAACTCCAGAGTACTTATGTACGCGGTCGACGTAAAACTTTGCGGACGCGTCTTGCCAGTCTGATTTACAAGCAGATCCTAACAATTTTCAAACATGGTGCAGTGCAAACATATTAAACTTAAACGGCTCTAAATGCAAGCTTATGACATCCTCTCGTGTCGTTCCCAAGCTTGCAACTTACACGCTGAACTGCTGCTCTTTAGAAATAATTGCTTTAGTTGACGATTTAGGTGTCCGTCTGGATCCTAAACTTAACTTTATTGATCATATTTCATGCATGGTGAATAAAGCCAGAGATGTGCTTGGATTTATTAAACGTTGGTCGAATGAATTCAATGACCCAAACGTTACAAAATCTCTATATATTTCTTTAGTTCGTCCTATCTTATAATTGGATCATGCGTTTGGAGCCCTTAGTATGGGGTCCACAGTAAACGCATCGAGTCGGTTCAAAAGAACTTTTTACTTTTCGCTTTACGCGGCTTAAGCTGGGATGCAAACCAGAGGTTACCCTCCTATTCTAGTAGACTCCTCCTTATTAACTTAACATCTTTATCTAACCGTAGAAACATGCTTGGCATAACCTTTATTTATAACCTTATCCACGGTGACGTGGAAAGTGCTGACTTGTTGGGTCAGCTTAACTTTCACGTACCGAGTAGAAATACTAGATCCTATATTCCCTTAGTACTGCTCCATTGTAGAACGTCCTTTCAACTGCATGATCCCTTTAGAGTCCTATGTGCAAATTATAACGATTTGTACATAATAATTTCAAACGTAGATAGCCCTTTTAAACTAAAAACATTAATACTAACCCACTTAGTACGCATGCAAGCAAACAATCTGGCAGCACGCCAGTAGTACTTCCTCGAATGCCCTTTCTATACTTTCATCTTTCGCGCTTACTAAAACCTAACACGAACAAGCACGTGCTTTGTGTCATACGGGCCACTTGAGTGTACTGACCGTAGTGCATCAACGTCCAAGAGTATTTTTAAAAAGTCACACGCAGCCGGGGAGGACCCGCTGGGGGCCAGTCGCACTGGGATTGTGGCCTGCGATCGATTCTAACGGTGGACTGTTGCCGAATTGTGATCGGGATTCACCCAAGGAACCCGCCAACCCCAGCGAGCCAATAGGAGGTCCCCTCCACCAACACCAGGGACGCATCCACGCCGCCATAACTATGGAAGGGCGAAGATTCGTAGCCACCCTGGACACCGGGGCCACTCACAGTTTCATCAGCGAGGACGTAGCCAAAGAGTTAGAGAACAGACACAACATGAGGGACATTCGGACCCAAGTCACTCTGGCGGATGGAACCAGCCGGGAGCTGACCCGGGCTTTGCCGCAGACGTCCACCTCGGAAACCAACACAGGTCGACCATTCTCATGGTGATGTCCGACGCCCTGGACGACGTGCTCCTGGGAATGACCTTCGTCTGCGGAACCAGAGCTAGACTGCTACCCGACGACCATCACTATCCACCCTGGGTCGGGACGCGGAACGCCCCGACCAGTACCAGGGAATCCTTCGAGACCCACCAAAACGCGACGGTACCGTCAGGATCCCCCACGAGGTTGTCCTCGGCAATGCAGGGACGACCACCCGTGGCTAGACGAGAAGAACCACACCCAGGTCCCTGAGCGACCATGCCACTGCCGGCCCCCAGACTTTCCCCAATACCCCCGCCCCGAGCTCTGCCTCGGGCCGCAGAGCCAGGGATCAATACAAACACAGTCAGCCCGGATACAACCGCAGGGAGGAACAGCAGACCCCCGAGGGCAACAACGGCCAGTCCAGCTTCCGACCCAACCACGACGGGAAACCCGACCCGCAGCTGGAGCCATATCCTGCCCGTAGCGGATGCCACAGCCGCGCAGCGGAACCCTTTCCGAACCTCCAAGAATCGCATCCGCTTCCTGAACCGCTTCGAGGGAACACCGGAGCAGTACCCTCCCCTGTGCGGAGCCGTAAGCTCGGCGAATCACGCTATTTCCCCCGGAACCCGGCCATGAGGGCCGTCATTGACAAACAAATTAACGAGCTCCCACAGTGCACCCATCGTGATAGCGACCAAGAAGAATGGCGACGCCCGCATGTGCGTGGATTACCGCCAATTGAACGAGAATTCGGTGCCAGACGCCTAACCGCTCCCGAGGATCCACCAAATCTTGGAACGCCTGCGAAATTCCAAGTATATATCAACGCTGGATCTGAAGAACGAGTATTGGCCAATCCCGGTGGCCCCGGAGAGCCGAGAATGCACGGCTTTCACCGTCTCCGGCAGAGGACTCCTACACTGGCGAGTGATGCCTTTTGGCCTACATTCGGCACCCGCCACCTTCCAGCGTGCCCTGGACACCGTATTCGGACCGGATATGGAACCCCACGCGTTCGCCTACCTGGATGATATCAACGTCGTCGCATCAACCGTGGAGGAACACGTAGCAAATCTAAAGGAGGTTTTCCGGCGCCTGCGCCGCGCGAATCTACGGCTTAATCGGGGGAAGTGCCACTTCTCCCAGCGACGCATCGTATACTTGGGTCACGTCATTAGCGAGGCCGGATCCATATGGATCCGGACAAAGTGGCGGCGATCCGCGAATTCAAGCCCCCGACCTGCCTACGGAAACTCCGGAGATGTCTAAGAGTTGCCTCCTGGTATCGCCGCTTTGTGCCCAACTTCGCCGACGTTGTGGAACCCATGACGTCACTGTTGAAGAAGGGCCAAAAGTGGTAGTGGGCGCAGAAACAGGATCTCGCTTTCCAGGAGCTGAAGACGCTATTGCCGGAGGCGCCCAGTCCTGGCATGCCCGGGCTTCAGCCGGAAGTTCGTGCTGCAGACGGATGCCAGCGAGTACGGCATTAGAGCCGTGCTCACCCAGGACCTCGACCGAAAAGAAAGAGTCATCGCCTACGCGAGCCGCCGACTCAACGCCGCGGAGGGGAATTATTCGGTGACCGAGAAGGATTGTCTCGCCATCGTGTGGGCCGTCCGGAAAATGCGGTGTTACCTCGAGGGTTACCGTTTCGACGTTATCAGTGACCATCAATCCCTGAAATGGCTGAACTCAATAGACAACCCGACTGGCCGAATCGCACGCTGGGCCCTCGAGTTACAGCAGTTCCAGTACGATGTTCATTACCGGAAGGGGCCCAGAACCTGGTGGCTGATGCCCTCTCTCGCCATCCGTTGCCCAGGGCCCTGCAGACCCAGGTACAGGGAACCAATTGCAAATGGCTTGCAAAGATGCTCCTGAGGGTTCGGACCGAACCTGCGAAGTTCCCGGACTACAGAGAAGAAAATGGCCAACTATATCGAAGCATTGGGCTACGACCGGAGGAAGAGCAATACACGCCGTGGAAACTCTGCGTTGGGAGCGACTACCGCCAGCGGGTCCTGGAGGAGTGCCATGATCACCCCACCGCTGGACACTCGGGAATCCGGAAGACCAGTAACCGTGTGACCCAACGCTACTACTGGCCGGGTTTATTCCGTGAGGTCGCTCGCTATGTCCGCCGATGCCCAAGTTGCCAAAAGTAAAAGGTGACCCAGGAGAAACCCGCAGGCAAGATGTTTACCCGGGTGGTCGAGGAGTCGTTCCACATCATCTGTGCAGACTTCGTAGGCCCACTTCCTCGGTCTACACAAGGCAACACCATGCTACTAGTGTTCCTAGATACCTTCATCAAATGGGTGGAGCTGGTTCCTCTGTGGAAGGCTACCAGAACCCACCTTGAACGCGCCTTCCGGGAGCGGATCCTGGGCCGATTCGGAGTCCCCCGGACTTTCGTGTGTGACAATGGCACCCAGTATACGGGGCGCTCGTTCAAGGGTTTCTGCAAATCACTGGGCACGGAGCTACAGCATACGGCCCCGTACACCCCGAGGCAAAACCCAACCGAGAGGGCCAACCGGACGATCAAGACGATGATCGCCCAATATCTGGACGGGAGCCAACAAAACGAGTGGGACCAGCTGCTGCCGGAAATATCTCTGGCTATCAATAGCAGCCTTTCCGACACCACGGGATTCAGCCCGGCATTCCTGACGCAAGGACGAAAACCACGGCTACCAAGGACCCTATACGATGAGGTCACATTAGGGAGAGGCACGGCGGGGGTGGCTCCAGCCGCCGCGCCCTAGCCCCAACGCAGACTGGACACCACGCCGCCGCACCCCGCGCCGCTGCGCCTTAGCGCCAACACCGCAACGCCTTCAGGAACTGCACCTCAGCGCACCAAGCCGACAGGGCCTTCCATCACCACCGAAATGGATGAGGACCCACCGACGCCTCCTTCCCCCAACGGTATCGTTGGCCGGAAAATCGGTCGGTGACCCGGGCTGCTATAAGGGTAGAGCTAATGGAAGGGCCGCCCCTCCCGCATCTTGCTGGTGCCCCGGATCAGAATCCGCCGGACTACGGGTGGATGTGCGCGGCAGTGGAGGAAATGCTGGGCATCCTCAGTAACGACCAGCGCCGCCAACCGCACCCCGACGACGAGCAGCCCAACACCAGCCAGACTCAGGAGGGAGCTGCCCGTCCCCACGCGCGGGATCAATCCCTGGCCGAACAAGCCTCCGAGCTCCGATCCCCGCCACCTCCCTTCGCGGAGGGAGCCGAGGCCTAACTCCTGTTGTGCTTTGACGACATCCCGGCCGAGCTTTTCGGGGAGATGGCTCAGGAGCTGGGGACACAACCGCCCCCTCAGCCAGGACCCCTCGGGGCCTCCCCGTACGCCGACGAGGAACAACCCGACCTTGCCGCCCCCGACGAGGACGAAGCCACTCCTCCGCGGTATAGGTATTCACAGGAAACTGAGAATGACCTGCGGGAATGTTTCGGCGACACGCCGGCTGAGCTATTCGAGGAGCTGGCAAGGGAAGCGGGGACGCAGTCACCACAGTATCCCGGGCCCCTCGGAGCTCTATATGAGGACATTTCAGATGAGGAGGTGTCCCAGAAGACGGATCCCGGCAGGGACAGCAGCGACCAGGATGTCGTTGAAATTTACGACCCCACCGCCAAGGATTACAAGCCCCAGCCCGTACAAGGGTCAACCGCTGCCAGTCCCTGGTGGCAGGGACGTAAACCTTTTCCCCAGGCCAAAGCGCCGAGAGGAAGCACCAAGACCCCTGGGATACCTGGAACTCCGCCTCCTTTCGCCGCCGCCGCCAGGACACCACCATACGCAGCGTGGCCGGAGGGCCAATACCACCCAGTGCTGTGCCAGGCCAGCCGGGCGCAGCCCCGGTTCCCCTCCGTCTTGGAGTACGAGGCCAGAGCTACCCGCTACTGGGCCGAACAACTCCATGCAGAGCGCTCAAACAGGCCCAGAGGTGGAGCTTAGCCCCCGTCCACGGGAGCCCACGCCGCCCAGGCGGCGCCGTAGCACACTCTGGGCCGATTCGGAGAGTGAAGAGTCGGCGGAGGAGCCATTCTCCCGCCGACACCGCCAACACCAGCCGTGGGTGCCCGCCCCCACGGAGTGGGTCACGCCCAATGGGCATCTACCGGCACCCCTCATTCGCAGAATTCAGCAACGGGCCTCCGGAAACCGCCGACGGCCCCTCCGTTACATTGAGGATGAGCAGGGCCAGCGCTTTCGGGTGCAAGTAAACCCCGATGGGCAGATCCGGGTCTTCCTACAGCCCACCCGGAAGTAGAACACGCCCCGCCGCTCTTGTTCCGCCACCCTCTCACACAAGGGTACCGGACCGCCCGACAACGATACTTGGAGCCAAGCAACCACCAAACTAGGATTTAGAAAATGCCAGGAAAATATCGCCTACCACCAACGACGCCAGAACCCCAGGCCCAGAACACCGGGCAGTATGGGGTTGCCAGACGGGCAAAAAGGGGTATCGATCAGCAGCTATCGATCAATTTCAACCCCCGCTGGTGATCGATAAGCCGCTAATCACCAAAACTGCGCAATAAGAACCGACACAACACACGCACCACGCCACAAGACATTATGAACAGGGAAGGAACGGACCCACACCCTACATCGTCCGCCGGACGACGCCGTCGCGGTTACTCGCCGCCGGGACCGCGCCCCGCACCGCCACCAGAGCAGCACCCCGCGCCATCGGATGGACCTCGCCGTGCGCCGCCGCCAGGACCGCGCCGGAAAGCACCATCGGGCCCGCGCCAGGAACCGAACCCGACACGGCTCCGCCAGGACAACCCACTACCAGGGGCGCGCCCTGCATCACGCCCAGGGCAGAAGCCAGCGCCGCTCAAGGGACAGCGCCAACGGAGGGACCGCGCTCAGCACCGCCGCTGGAGCAGCAGCACCCAGCGCCAACGGAGGTACCGTGCCCTTCACCGCCACCAGGCCAGTAGGAGCCAGCGCCAACGGAGGGACCGCGTCCCAGGACTCGGACTACGCCAACAACCCTGGGCCAACACCGCACCAATACGTGGAGGGGCGCTTGCGTCACCTACACGGCGCGGTCGGCCAGCTGAACCGCATCTGGGGGAGCGTGCGGATCCACACCGGGAATCAGGTCTTCGACACAGCGGCACTCAACGACCCGTGCACTGCTATGAGCTTTTCGACTGCCACCTACCAGCGTTGGGGAAGAGCGGATATGTTCGGCCACCGTGAGCTCCAAGAATGACAACAGTGTCCGCTTGGATGTTGTATTAACCATGTTGCAACCCGGGTTATTGCCAGGGGGGGGGGGGGGGGGATTTTTTTTGNGGGGTTATTGCGCGGGGGGGGGGGGGGCGGATTGTTTATGTGAGGGCCCACTGTGCCGCCTCCGCGCACAGAGCTTTCGCTCCCGTCCGCGCTCGCCCCGCTTACGCTCTTACGCTCTCGGCCTCCCCTGTGCCCGCTCGCTCCGGAGCTCGGGTTGTAACCGAACTCGACGGTCGGCCGCCGTCGATCTCCCCTGCTCGCTTTGACAAAGCAAAGCGAGCTGGAGCGCGGCTTAAGTTTTAAGCTTAGTTTTAGTCTCATGTATGAAAATAATTAAAGCTAACATTGAATTTGGCCCCGCCCCCGCTTCTTCTTCTTCTTTCTGGATACTTTGGGTATTTTCATTGCCGTGGGACATTTGCTTCAACTCGCTCAAATCTTCGGTGGACCATACAGGCCCCCCTACAAACAAAAGGTATTACCTTTCATATAAAAAAAAAATTATGATAATATCTTAACTGGTTCAAGAGTTATGATTTTTGTACAGCAAAAGTATCTCAACTCCAAGTGTGCTAGATAACGAGTGGGGGGGTAGCTGCCGATTTCCCTTAAAAATTCTGTACACGCCAACGCTGGCCACTAGTTATGTTGTGCATCCTCGCTGGTGGGCAGTTAAACTGCACTGTTCATTCTGCTTCTTCGGCTTTCTTACTCCTTCATGCCCCCCTAGGGGTGCTCCTCGGGACCGGGCCGAGCTCTCTGCTTGCTGGGCTCGATCTATTAGTTCCGAAAACACCACAGTAAGCAACCGAAATATATAATTCTTTCCGAATATTTACCCGCTGGTTGTTTGAGCCCTGATGAAAACCAAGGGGTTTTCCAGACGGAAACTTCTGGCCTTTGGCACTG
>VNJU01003874.1:0-13638 GCA_008042675.1 Drosophila seguyi | reverse complement strand
GTGCTTTTGTATATTTATTCAATTTGGTGTAAATTATTATTAACGAGTCAGCGGAGTGGACTGTATTTGAAATGTGTAGGAAATATGTACATATATAAGTAGAAATCAATGCAAGCGGAACACAGTGAACTACGAGAAATTTGGAATTGAAAGTTTCACTGTGGCTTGAAATCGGAACTTAAGGAAAAGAATGAAGTAACAATTATTTATTTGGAATAGGAATTTATTGGCTGCCGTAGTGTCGGATCAATCGGTCTTGGATTTAGACAATAATCATACAGAGAAGTTAGATGAACAGAGTTTCACAAAACCTAACTGTATGACCGGCAGCAATAATATAATTGTTACTTATCTTGTGCGGTGTTAACGCCACCGGAGCTGCTGGAAGTGGATGGATTATCCGGCTCTGATGGACCAAATGTTCGGAGGGGGTGGCTTTAACCTGAAATGCACTCGTTAAGTAAAAAACACGGAAGAAACTATTCGGGGTTTTACGCGACGTGCGTTGGTCTTTATTTGTGGAATGGTAAATTAGAACTACTACATGGAATCTTAAAGTTAGCTTGGGAGAGCGGATTGGAAGCTCTATGCACGAAAGTCCCGTGGAAGAGGGAGAGAGAGCGAGTGTACGGGATCACACTGCCTCCGGAAAATAAGCGCCCTTTGGCGTGAACAAATAGCTTTAGGCTATTTAATTGTAAGTCCAGCGCCAAGACAATATCTTGAGTTTTACGAAAACTCAATAATACGCCTTTAAAACCGTTTTTGGTTTGCCGCATAAATGACATCATCTTCCTTTCGACATCGCGACAGGCCTCACAACAGTACCGCAGACCAATGTTTTTTCTTACATCGTCTACCGGCCGAGCCCCAACACCAATGCACTTGGAATGCACAATGGTGTCGCACAGCCAGCAGCCGATTGTAAGATCAGCAGAGGTACAGGTTTTAAGGACACAGACAATATCGGACATTATTTGGACTTACCACTGTACCTTTGCGTAAGGAGAGATAAGAGTGCAACTGCATCGAAAAAACGGGAGAGTGAGAGAGCGGGTGAGGGGGTAAGCGCGGGAACAAGCTTTTTAGTTTAACAAAGAGGAATGCAAAAAATGCAAAAGCAAACACTAGCAGCACAACTAAAATGTGAAATTAATAATAATTAAATACTTAAAACAGAATAGCTGCATGCACACGAAGTGAAAGGGATCTTTATTAATCACAAAATCAAAGAATAAAATAAAAAACCCGTTGTTTTTATCAAAAAATTAGAAATAGGGTTTGAAATAACACACAAATAGCGGAAATGATTTTGAGAGGATACCAACGGGACTCGCTACACAATCAACGAATACTATATTGGCCTCCGTCATCAGAAGTGGGATACTACTTTTGTCTACTAACCATTGAAGACCAATTGCGCATCTTGATGGAGCATTAAAACCAAAGTTTTCTTGAATTAGCAAAAGCACTACAAGCGACGGTACGAGAATCGGCACGAATTGGCGACATCATATTGCCAAAATTTAACTCCGACATTCCAGGCGGTGACGCTACTCAATGATGTGCTACAGTAGACATTATTTTGGTTGGAAAACCACTGGAAGGCAGTGCTTTAATATTGGCACTTACTAAATCATTGGAAGGAAACGCATCCCAATAGCTATCTGAAGTGTGCTATGCAGGTGTGACTGGTCGGAATTTAAGCAGTTATTTCAACAACGCTATGCAAATACTAAAACGCCAGCGGCCATGTTTTTGCAGCTATTAAACAGTCGCCCCGGCAACAGTGAATGCCTTGCGATACATGCTAGACTTCCCTCGTTAACAAGTGGAAGGATTGCTAAGAAATTTGACCAACTTTGATCGCCGAGTGCAAGAATTGCCTACATTGCCAAGATCAAGAATAGACGTGACCTACAGGCTGAGTTGCTGGTCTTCGCTTTTGACAAGCGCACGCATCAGTTTGTAAATGAGGAACCTGGAGCAAAGCGAACTAAGTTGGCGTCACTGAAGTGCCATCTTTGTGGTTAGACAAAATGATTGAGACAGGATCATCGAGGAAGCCAAACATTTCAGCAACATTTTAAAGGCAGTATAACTTGCTATCGTTACCAGGAGGAAGGTCATAAAGCTTTACAATGCCAAAAAAAATATGACAAGTGGTGGAGCTGGATTGCGGAATATAAAGAGAGCTGAGGTGTGCGTGGTGAATGAACCGAAGACAAGTATGCTGTTACGAGGTGGGACTTTCCAATCATCTTTGATTCTGGAGCAGTGTGCTCTTTGGTTAAAGTAAATAACGTAGTAAGCTTGAAAGGTATCGGAAATGCAAATGTTTGTAGTACAATGGAGATTATTAACAATATTCTTGTCAATGAAAAAAGTTTAAATGTAACATTTCATGTAGTATCTGATGATTGTATGTCAAATAATATTGTAATGGGACGCGAAGTGCTAGGTCAGGGATACGCTGCAGTAGTATCATGTAAAGGAGTAGAAATGAAATGAGTAGTAGATGAAGCCAAAACTGTTAATACGTGCTCTAAAATTACTACTCTCATTTGATGTAATAGAAAGCAATGTATATGGTAAAGGCAAAAACGAAATAATTACCTTTTTAAAATCCTTTCAGATTCTTTTATACAGGGAACGCCTCAGACTCGCGTAAATTCAGCTGAAACGATAATTCGATTGATCGATGAGACTAAAACAGTACAGAGAAGACCATATAGATTGAGTCCCAGCGAGAAAGATGTGGTTCGAAACAAAATTCAAGAATTATTAGATTGCAAAGTTATCAGACTGAGTAGTTCCCCTTTTGCAAGCAGTGTTTTATTGGGGAAGAAGAAGAATGGATCAGCCAGGCTTTGTGTGGATTATAGAGAACTAAATTCAAATACAATTGCTGACAAGTTTCCGTTGCCTCTCATATCGGCTTAGATAGCCAGGTTGCGCGGTGCAAAGTTCTTTACCTGCTTGGGACATGGCAAGTGCATATTATCAGGTTCCTATCCATCCGAACTCATTTGTCACCCCTGATGGACAGTATGAGTTTCTGTCGATACTGTTTGGACTCAAGAATGTACTGTCTGTTTTTGAAAGAGAAGTCATGAAAGCATTGGGTGAGATCACTTATTCGTATGTCATTGTGTATATGGATGACATAATGATTGTAGCTCCAACCCAGAAATCGGAAATTGAGAGATAAAGAATCGTTTTTGATATTTTTTCAAAGGCAGGAAAATGTAGGAAAATGTTTCTTTCTAAGGACTTCTGTCCAATATTTGGGATTCGAGGTGCGAGCAGGGGAGATTAGTCCAAATCCTCTTAAAGTAGAATCTTTGAATGCCTTGCCACCTCTAGGTCAGTTACAAAATTTATAGAGTTCATTGGGATAGCATCGTTCTTCCGACAGTTTGTTCCAGGATTTTCACAAAAATAAGTTTGAGTGGAATATATAACACGAGGAAATTCATAGAAAAATTATTCACATTCTTACTAATAAACTAGTTTTGATTATCTTTGACCGATGCCAGTGCAATTGGTGCTATACTCTTACACAGAATTGAAAATAAACCGTATGTTGTGGAATACTATAGTAAAACAACAAGTGTATGTAAATCTAAATATACCTCATATGAGCTAGAAACTCTTGCTGTGGTTAATGCTGTTAAGCATTTTCGACACTATTTACATGGCAGAAAGTTTGTAATATTCACTGACTGTTTGTTAAAATCATCACGAAATAAGATTGAGTTGTTGCCTAGAGTCTATCGCTGGTGGGCTTATTTACAGACATTCTTTTTCGATATACAGTATAGCGAAGGCAAGCGTTTGCCCATGCTGATTTCTTTTCCACAAATCCTTTTCCCCAAAAAAACTCCTCTGAGTATGCAAAGGTTGTTGAAAAGTTATTTGAATTAAATGAAGTAACTGAGGATTGGATTCGTGCAGAGCAACAGAAAGATCAAGAAATTTTAGAAATCATTACCAAGTTGAATAATGATGAATTATCGTTCGAGTTGCCTAGGACATATGATTTGAGAGCTGGAGTTTTGTATACAGTAATACAAAGAAATGGCAAGACCCTTTGTTTGCCATTAGTGCCTCGTGGATTTAGACGGTCGGTTATTAACCAAGTACATGAGAGTTTCCAAATCAACCTCTTGGAAAGTACAAATGGAATTACATCCTATTCCCAAAGTAAACATCCCATGGCATACTATTCACGTAGACAGATAAGGGAAGCTTAGTGTTAAAGCCTATCGCAAACAATATGTAATTGTACAGATTGATTCATTTACCAAGTATGTTTATCATTATCACACTTTCACATTAAGTGCAGAAACTTGTGTAATAGCGTTGAAATCATCAATTTCCTTGTTTGGAGTCCCTATTCGTATTGTGGCTGATCAGGAAAGAAGTTTCACAGGTACTAAGTTCGTTTGAATTTGAAAGATAAAATTACATTTAATAGGAACAGGAACAAGCAGGGGTAATGGCCAGGTTGGAAGGGTTATGAATACCTTAACAAATTTATTGACAGCTGTTGAAACAAGTTCTCGATCTTGGCAAGAGGCGTTGGGTGCCGTGCAATTAACTATTAATTGTACAATTAATAAGATAACTAATGCGAGTCCTTTATATTTATTAATGGAAAAGGTAACTCGTCCTTTAGGTCTTGTTCCAATTCAAGATTCAGAAACAGAAATATATCTGACTAAAATAAGTGCTCAAGCTTTAGAGAATATAAAAAGATCGGGAAAGTAGGATAAGGAAAGATTTAATAAAGGCAGACCGAAAATAGTAAAATTTAGTGTTGGATATTTTGTGTGAGAACGACAGATCTACTTTAAAATGCATGAAAACTTATAGACGATATAAGTATGCGCATGACAGATTAAGCAGATTGCTAAATGGGCAGGTGCCAAGCGAACTGGAGATCGATGTTAGCCCGCCAAGTGAAACCGTTGAAAGAGATGGTATGGAAGCTGTTGAAAGAGACAGAAATGAAGCCGTTGAAAGAGACGGTATGGAAGCTGTTGAAATAGACAGTAGATGAAGCTGTTAAAAAAGACAGTAGAATGGCGGAAGGTGTATGGAAGTTCACAGTAGTCGATGGCTACGTGGCGTTATCTGACCCTAGAGTTGTATAATGACAATGTTATTATTCGAAAATAAAATGAAAAAAGAGAATGATTAAAGACGAGATAAAAGAAGAAAAAAAATTGAACTAAGAAATTTAAAGAATGAATTTAATTTAATTAAATTTAGTGAGTTATATAAAAAAAAAAAAAAAAAATTAAGAATTATTAAAAGAGGGGCTTGAATAAAATTAGGAAAAGTTAATGAATAGTTTGATTTGAAATATGAAAAGTTAAAATAATTATTTAACAAAGGATTTAAGTTTAATTGATAAACGAAATAGTTAAAAACTTGAAGTATCAAAATAAATAATGAATTATAAAGATGGTTAATAAATACCAAAGATTATGTTACCATAATCTACCATAAGAAAAACAAAGTTATTAATGAGTAATAGTATTAAGTTGATTGTCACATTGAAATTTGAACTGAAGTTTGAATGCAGTGTGTGCATTTCTGCTTTATGGCAGGGCGTAGCTCATACACAAGGGTGTGTAATTTATCAGAATGGCCGTGTCGGAGAAGGAAATGTTATTTTGAAATGAGCGCCTTATCGATAGGTAACTGCCGAGGAGACTTAACGATAGGCCGAGTTTTATTTAATTGTGAGGTCTTGATATGCATTAAGATCGAGTGTGGCTCTCGGGTAATCGTAGAGGTTCTAAGATGTAGGTTATGAAATAACACACAAGCAGCGGAAGTGACTCTGAGAGGATACCACAATCAACGAATACTATATTGCCCTCCGTCATACGTATATACGATAGTAAATTTTCAAAAAAATATATTAACGAGCGCTGGTGAACAGCCAACTGAAAAAGTTATTAGACATGCAGTCCATCGCACAAGAATTTTCGGCAGCCATGAAGGAGCTTCAAAATACAATTCTCACATCCCTAAATGTGTCCGGCCTTCCTACCCAGCAGACAAATACTACGTTTATGATATTACAAATGATAGTTTTGCGGACTTCAAGCGGACAAAACGTCCGATTTCAGATCCGCAAACGATACTAAGGTTAATCATCCGTCAGGGGTTTTGTGGCAGCAAAAGCTATAATTTTCGGAACCTGAAAAAGATAAGTTTGCGGGCCGATACCTTTATCATTTGCGATACTTTTGTGATATTATTTACGAAACGTATTTCTATCATTCGCGATACTTATATAATATTTTTTCCGGAACGTATTTGGTATCTTTTGAGATACTTTTATAATATTATTTACAGACTTTTTAGTATCTTTGCAGACACTTTTATAATATTATTGACGGACGTTTTTGGTATCTCTGGAGATACTTTTATAATATAATATTATAAATATGTATAATTTAAATAATTTAATTCCCCTTTTTACGTAATTACAAAACAATGATTTCTTTAATTTTTATTGAGTTTTATTACTTTTTGATTTTTAAACTAATCCTTATAATAATATTTAAAACTAATACTTATAATTTAATGAGCCGTTTTCAATTTATTGTTGTTGGTTTTGGTCACCCTGTCTTGTGCGTATTGAAAATATTTCTGTGTCACTCTATCGAAGTCAGCGTCCTCTAAACAAAATTTGTTCTTGAAAGCGACTGTAGGAAGAAAAATTATTATAAGTAAAAAAGTATTAAAGAATATACGATAAAAAATATACCTTTAACCGATGCAGTTATTAGCATCCCACGGAGGCATAATTTGCGCTCAGTGTCAGGAGCATTGGCGTGCCACCACATCATATATCAACTCCCGCCGGCATTGACGGATAAACTTGTCATAGGATTTCTCACCACACAGAGACAAATCACTTACCTATAAATAAATATATATCATGTTAGTTTTTCTTTTCAATTAAATATTTTATGTACATTTACCGTTTGAAATACTTGCAAGTTCTCACAAAAATCAGAAAAAATACGACCGCACTTTTTGCCGGTCAAAATCGAAAAGGGATGCGTCATGATAACGTCCACAAAACAAAAGAGTTGAGCTACAAGAAACATTGCAAAAGTAGCCGTTGGCAATACCTTTTCGGACTTCTTACGAGAACGCTACAGTTTCGCTTTTTGTCCGTTTTAGAGTCCGTTTTTAAACATTCAACGAACCTAGTGCGGAATCTCCGATTCTTTGTCCGTATTTAATATCTTTAGCGGACATTTTTCGGATTCATTCGCACAACTTCCGCTCTTTGCCTGCTGGGTACGGATAATTGGGATTGTCTCTTGGTGTATGTTCCACGTAGCTTCCAAAGCTGACTCTCTCATTATGGGAGCAATCTATTCCGAACAAAACTGAAGTTTCCACGTGGCAAGAACTTAATTTATTCCTTACTGAGCGCCAAAGAACTCTAGAGACTATAGATTTATTCAACCTCCTAAGTTACGTCTCCATCCGTCCGTACCGACACCCTCTGACGTGTCGCCACAAATACTGAAATCCTTCAATACGAGGATCGTGCCGATATCTAAAAGATGCGGTTTATATTTCAAAGAGAACCATCCAGTGCGTATATGTCCAAGCTTCTTCCAGATGACGACAGAGGATCGCACCGATTCAATCCGAAAAAAGCAGTTGTGCTTAAATTGCTTTTGGAAGCGGTCATCAACTCCATAATTGCACAAGGGCCCACAAGTGCTTCACGTGTCACGGTCGGCATCACACTTTGTTGTTTTCAAGCAACTGCTCCTACAATTACTGTGCATGCCAAAAGGTCGCTTATTTTAAGGAGGTAGTGTGATCCCGTAGAGCTCAAAATCTTCTCTCCCAAGCTGGGTTTAAGACTCCCTGTACCAGTTCAAATTACCAATTCTACAAATAAAAACATACGCACGTTGCAAAAAGCCCCGAAAGTATTTCCGTGTTCTTCCTTTTCTAGTGCATTTCAGATTAAAGCCACCCCCTCCGAACAATTTTTTTCGCTTCAAGCAGACGCTATCAGGACCTATCTATATTGAAAGCTTATCTGCCGCGTGTTCAGCAGCCTGGAATACTGTCACGGATTCTGAATGAATGTATGTTGATTCAATCTTCCTTCACTCAGAGAAAATCCCAGCCACAACCCCCCGACTTGTCATAAAGCTATATGTGTAGAGTTATATCTTCTCTTATTTGGTTACTATGTCCTTAGTCGACTTTTATGCCGATGGCTAACAGTTGGCTTACTTATTTCCGAATCTTAATTTTGTGATGTTGAAGTCAATGTTTTCTTCTACTAGGGTCTGGAGTCAACCGCTATGAGGACGCCACCCACAAGATTTGCCTATTCTGCTGATATATCGAGAACACAGCTAAAAAAAACGTTGGAGCTCAGAATCTCCGGCTTTAGCCAGGGCTTTGTAAACACAATAACTTGGGAAGCAAACAAGACTATCAGAATACAATTTAGGATCAAAGCTAACTTTCTCATGCATTCTTATAGGAGTTTATTATTATTATTTATTTTTATACAAATACCTTGTTGCACTGCGACCAGAAGTTAGATCTTTTGTACCGGCGTGTAGGATCACGGTAGAGCTTCAATACCGATGCTTCTAATAAATGAGAGCACCTTAGTAGGGTCTATTTATTCCCAAATCCTGTAGGGGGGGATAAGTTCACATCCTAGATGTTGAAGTCGACGTCTGATTAGCGAGGGGCATTCACATAGAATATGTTCTGATGTTTCTTGCTCCGTCTCACAGAATCTGCAGGCACCCAGCCCTGGCACCCAGCCCACCGTTAAGGTGTTTTTGGAGGCAAGGGCATTCAGCTGCAGGAAACAATTCTCTACAAGTCCGGATGAGATCGTAAAGGAACTCAACGCTATGAGCGCTGCCTGACTGTCAGAGAAGATTTAAATCTATGCGCCCTTTATTTTCCTTCGAATGCATTCACGTGCACAGATTTCTATTGCATGAATCTCTGCTTGGAAAATGGTTGGTGACTTTCCCATGGCTATGGATTTGTTGAACCATGGTCCGAAAATACCATCCCAGGTGTCATAGTTTTCCAGTTTTGATCCGTCAGTGTACCATGTTCGTGATCCACTGGACAGCGATATTTATTTGGTTTTCCATTTAATCCTAGTGTATAGGAGTACAAAGGAAAACAAGTTTTGGTTTGTACAGGAGTACAAAGGAAAACAAGTTTTGGTTTCTGTTCGTCAGTTATGCGCAGAATGGGCTCGTTTATTAGGGGTTTAAGAACCCTAAGATGCCCGGTAAGGTCACCACTTTTTATGTTGGTGATTTTTTGAAGGCGAAATGCCCCCAGGCAGGCCTCCTTTTTCAGGGTAATTGGTAAGGGGGGTATGCCGGTTATGACTCCCAGTGCTGCAGTGGGACATGTCCGAATGGCTCCAGTGATGCCAATGCAGACCAGTCGTTGTAGTTTGGTGAGTGCAATCGCAGCTGTCCTCTGGATAGATTTCGTCCACCAAGCAAGCGATGCATAGGCTAAGATCAGCTTTACCACGGTGTTAAAAGACCAGTAGATCATTTTGGAACTTGGGCCCCATGTTCTACTGAAAAGCCTGTTGCAAGCAAAGTGTGCTCGAGTGGCTTTATTTATGGTCTTTTCTAGGTGTGTATTCTAGTTGAGCTTGGAGTCGAGTGTGACTCCCAAGTAGTGAGCCTCAACCGAAAAGTCAATGATGGACCCATTTAGGAATGGCCTTATTAGGGAAAGAGACCTTTTCCTTGTAAATGAGACTACGGGTTTATTGACAGTCCTTTATCCTGACACCATCTGTTGGCTATATTAAGGGCTTGCTGCATGCGGTCCGAGATGGTTTGCTCATGCCAGCCCACTATATAGATGACTGGATCATCAGCGTAGCCTTGAGTGGGGTACCCTAAGTTGTTGAACTTATACAGTAGCTCGTCGATGACCAGACTCCACAGGAGAGGAAAGAGTACTCCCCCTTGAGGGCACCCCCTTGTGGCTGTGATGGAGGTCATGGTTTCTCAAAGGTCTACAGTGATGATTCTGGATTTAAGCATTTCCAGAATCCACCCGATAATGGTGTGGAGACATTTTTGCGTACAAGAGAGGTACGAATAGCCTCGTATGACGTGTTGTCAAAAGCTACTGAGATGCCTAAAAAGGCACTTAGTGCTAACTGTTGAGCGCCAATGGCTTAATCAATGGTTGTTGTAAGGCAATGAATGGCAGACTCAGTTGATTTGCCAGCTTGATACGCATATCGGTAGGAAAAAGGAAAAAGGAGTTAGGACTGATAGTCCTGTATGATTTAGGCAATTGGGAATCTTTCTTCCCTACCTTTGGGATAAACACGACTTTTACATTAGCCCATTTGCTAGGTATGTGTCCAAGCAGGAGACTAGCTCGAAATAGACGGACCAGGGGAAGTGCGATTAGGTGCAGTCCCCGCTGCAGCAAGCATGGATAAATTCCATCTGGTCCAAGTGATTTGCATGGGCTGAAAATCTCTACTGCCCACTGTACGCAATTTTGATGAAACAGTCTATAGGGCAAGTTTTCAACGCGATCTGAGTGATAGGGGGGCCCCCTCCCCCAGCACCATTGGAGTCTGCCACCATAGTCACGCGCAGGTGTGTTCATTCCCCAGTCTCAGGGAGGTAGGTTGGTGCCTCACTCAGCTCTTCACTTAGGAAAGTGAGTGGCCAGGAGTAAGCTGCTCGTTTCCATTGGGTTGTTTGTGTATGTCCCATCCGGCTTTTTCATCGTGCAGATGCCATTTGAGTGGTCATTGGAGAGGGCTTTTTGTAGCCTAACAGCTTCCGGGAGAGATGAGATCTGCCCACAGTGTTGACGCCACGTAGCCCGTTTTGACCTTCTCAGCTCTGTATTATAGAGCGTTAAAGCTGAGCTGTAGGAGTCCCATGTTGTTCCTTCCACTCTTCGTTTATTGAAGTGCTTTCGCGCAGTGTTTTTAAAATCTTCAACGTTTTTGTTTCAGCAGGGAACAGCCCTTCTGATCTTGCGAACCTTTTGTTCGCAGCTGGCGTGTAATGCTGATTCAACATTTGTGTGAAGTCCAGTAGCTTCACGCTCTAACTTGACTATGGATGTTATCGGACGGTTGGAGCAGTCTCGGGACTGCTCAAGTTCAAAACAGAAAAGATCCCAGTTGGTTTTTTTGGGATTTCTAGTAGCTAGGCTACATTGTGAGGCGCTTCCTATGTCAAATCTAATGTGTTGGTGATCTGTCATAGTGATTTCACTCGCAACGTGCCAGTTAGAGACAACGGACAACATGTTCATACTACAGAGAGTAAGATCAAGGACTTCCTCTCTAATCGCATTAATAAATGTAGGTTCGTTGCCCTGATTTAGTACCTACACCTACGTTATTACTAATAATGTATTCAAAAGGGCACTCACCCTTTTGTTGATGTTTCTGCTCCCCCAGACCGTGTGATGCGCATTGTCATCGCAGGCGACTATCCATCTAAGTATCTCTGGCAGTACTCTATCAGGGCACAAGTAGCCGCCGTAGGTACGTCCTCCGAGTCTCAGGTCCATTACCCTCGCCAGGATGGCGGACTTTATAATGTTTAGCTGCTCTGTCGTGAGCAGACTGCTGGGGTAATCGGCCGAGAGCATTGCCATCTTCACCGAGCTGGCAACGTCCCTGTATGAGGCCATGACACCGACTTGGGGTGTCTGCTCCTGTATTTCCTGCCCAGCCACAGTTGCGGCTGTGGAGGCTACTGGAGCCTCCGTGCCAGGCAGTGCGCTTGCAGGTACCTTCATCTGGGCACTAGGTGCCGCGGTTTTCGTCATGGCCCTCTTTGACGACGCCTCTTCTGGGGTCGTATTGGCCGATCTTGTTCTCTTGGTGGTCGAGACACTCTTGCTGGGTCCTGCCCTGGGAGGGTCCATAGGCTTCTGGGCGAGCCTTTTGGCCTCCTCCAAGGGTATGCCGTTCGCAAGGTGACTGCGCAACCTCTTTCTTGCGGCGTCCGGTAATGCGATCCGCTTCTGTTTGTCAACCTTGGGAGAGGCGAAAAGGGCTTCTTCTTCTTCCTTGGTGATGGTGTCGGTGCGAGAGCCTTGTGAACAAACGTCCATGGCTTCTTCGGGCTCCCGAATGGGTTCGATGTTACTCGATTTGGGGCTGCTAGAGCACCCCCGGGGCAGAGCCTCGTACCTCGGATCGGACGCATGTACGACCGGAGGTGCCAGGTATCCGGAAGCTACCGTTAACGTAGTGCCATTCATCACGGGGGCACGGTACGGTAACACCGATGATTACGTGTTTTATTCGAGTTGTCCTCTCTAGATCCGCCATATTTAGTCTAGAGCAGGGGCACCGCGAGCAGGCTGTGGTTCTTCACCACGTATGGTCGGTCTTTGGTAGTCGGCATGTGAGTGCCAACTCCCAGTGGGTGAGTCAGATCGGCGCGGCGACAGGCGCGCACGCTTCATTAACAAAGCCTTAGCCCCCAATCTTATAGGTGATACAGAGGGATTCAATTAGCTTATTGCAGCGGCTGTCGTAGATGGCACAGTGGTCTGTTCGTGCTCAAAACAAAATGGGCCAAGGTATAAAACGGAAATAGCCGAGGCACGGTCCCTCCAGCGGCACATTTGGAAACTGCACTAGACTCGAGCACACTCCGGGATTAAGAGATCTGTCTTTATGCTGCAGGAGATTCATTAAATAGCTTAAGGAACCTATCATGAGTCTTGTGAAAACTTTATTATACGTCCTTGAAACACCCCTCGTTTGCCGCATAAAAAACGTCATCTCTTTTTTAACCTCGTGTCATGCCTCACAGCAGTAACGCAAACTGATGTTTCTTCTTACAGTGTCCACCGCCTGAGACGATTTCAAGGTCCTTAGCGGCAATTAGCTTCTACAGGTACCTAGGGAGAGATAAGAAAATAAGTGCAGCTACATAGAGAGAGCCTGGAGTAAGCAAAATGTTTAACGGCCAAACGAAGAAGGCAAAAAAGAAATGTACAACTTAAAGGAAAATCACTGACAGCACTACTTAATTGTGAAAATAATTAAAATTTAATGCAAAGGCCATTCTAGCTGTTTTGTTGTTGTTGTTGTTCCTCTTTGTAGGGTGCACATTCTTTGGACTCATGACATGTGTTGAAGGTTTCTTTTGCTCTCCTCCTGCGTTCATTAAACTATTTGGTCTACCATGGTGGATACTGCTTTTATTAGAATGATACATCGCACATTTCAGCTTGACTAACGGTTCTGTCAGAGCCAGATCATCATAAGCCTTGTTAGCTGAGTCTTTGAGAACCTTAGTCTTAAAGTTGCGTAACATCGATAGCCCTCTCCCTCAGAAAGATTGTAAAATTAGACGACGCGTGCGTGCGCTGCGCTTCAATTTAATATGGATTACTGCTCGGAATCTTACAAGGTCAGTCTAGGTGCTGCTGAACAATACATTCCTCTTAAAAGTTTCTCGAAAAATCTTGTCACGCCTATTTATTATTATCCGGTACCCTCTGACCATATCCGAAGAGTTAAAAATGTGCCTTCTAATACTCGTAAAATAAAAATCTTCGCAGGGAATT
>VNJU01003869.1:0-10492 GCA_008042675.1 Drosophila seguyi | reverse complement strand
TTTCAGATTTTAAAATAAACGTAGGAGATAAAGTTTTATTAAAAAATGAAACGGCACATAAGTTAGAACCAGTCTATATAGGACCATTTGAGGTCATTAGAATAGAAAATAATGATAATATAGTAATAAAAAATAAGAATAAGGAACAAAAAGTTCATAAAGATAGATTAAAAATTTTTAATTCATAAAATAAGATAAAAAAAAAAAAATAATAATAATAATAATAATAATAATAATAATAACAATAATAATAGAAATTATTAAACAAATTTAAAAAAAAAAAGATAATTAACAAAAAATATATATACTTTTAATATAGAACAGAATAAAATAACTACACTAAGCTACGTTATTTTTTAAAAGGAGGGAGATGTAGCATGTTCACATAGCGAATGCACACTGTACTCAGTGGTATGCATAAATATGAAATATATAAATGCACTTATTCAATAAGTCAAAGACCCTAGCATTGGGCCTGCTAAGTGCTGAGTCCGCATATCTTACATGCGCGACCACACTGTCACTACGTGAACATGATACCTCTTCCCTACCTCAGCGACCCTTTGCCGTCGCTGATTTATATATATACATATATATATATAAGAACTGTCCGCTCTGCTGCCGGCTTCGCTGTCGGCGCAGCTGCGGCTTATTTGGTAAGAATAAAATATGTTAACGTTAATGAATTCAATCGCATTGGAATAAAGACATCAGTCGGAGCGGGACCTTCCCTGCTCGGCAAAATAAAAGAATACCAATCATTATTTTACACTCTATTAGGAGCTTTAACGGCCAACGGGGATCCAAACCACAACTGTACATAAAATTTCACTATGAAAACAGACACATCACTCAAATACTTTTCTTCGTGTTTAGTTAAACGGTATTCTTGGCGGATAGGAATTACGGCTTTCGACCAAAACGTGGCTGCTTCTTTCACGGCGAGTCCCGCGCTTTTGCGCACAATTAACTTCAATTTCTTATCATTGTAAAAGAAAACACGAATAACTTGCCTTATACTTGGTGACTGCAATCCCAGAAAATGAGGAGAGTCGTGGCCAAGTAAAAATATTACATCACTTGAACGCGATTTGGTCATTTTGATTCGAACAGGCTTTACACGTTAAGTCCCGGGTAAAATTGTAAAAGAAATGCACAGATTTTGTGTTCAAACAATGATTGGAGTTATCGATATTCGATACTTGGAATATACTCAATGAAATGCGGTAAAACCAATTTTTAACCAATTTGAATATTTGAAAGCATTTTAAAAAGAAAACTAAACGAACTACTTAAAATAAAGTTGATTAGAGCAATTTGCGACCTAAAATCGTAAATGCTCACAAAAAACAGAATTTTAACTAATTAATACAACATTGAGAAAGGCACCTCTAAGCATTATCCGATCGGGCTAAAACTTTACAAATTCAAGTTTTACACCAAAACGAACAATTTGAGACCTTGAGACCTTTAATTTTCAAATTTTTTTCCTCCATACAAATAAGCCGAACCCTACTGCACACAGATGCGGCAGATGAATTGGTCATCCTTTGAACCCCCTGTGTACCCTATCGGCTGACGCCCTCACGTACCAAGTAAAAATACTAAATCAAGATTCCTTTAGATCCTTATGTGCATTTTACAAGGATTTGTACATAATAACTTTAAACGTTGATAGCCTTCCTATACTAAAAGCATTAATACAAACCCACTTAAGACGCATGCAAGCAAACAATGTGGTAGCCAGAATTTACTTCCTCGTATTCCTTTACTATATTTTCCTCTTTCGAGCCTATTATCACCTAATATGAACAAGCACGTTCTTGGTGTCATACGAGCAACTTAAATGAACTTAGTACTTCAAAGTACAAAGTAGAAAAAAAATTATTTATGTAAATAAATACATATTAATATAAAAATTATATTCAATGATACGAAAGCCGAATACGATAGTTAAACATAAGATTTCACCACTAGGCCAAGCTCGCACCACTATCAGTATAGGTCGCCGCAGACGGACACACACATACAGGTGCACACAACGCAATTCACCACGAAAAGTGCTGCAGGGCCGCGCAGGATCTCCTGTCCCAGGCGGTACGAAAGCTCGGCTCGGAGGTGGCGATCCTCAGCGAACCATACAGGTCGGGTAGCAGCCGCTACTAGACCACGGACAGCCCCGGCCCTATGGCTCTGCGGATTGGGGACGCTTTGTCCGAACGTATGTTGGCGGCTCCTGGAGTCCCTTAGGAACTTCGACATCCCGGGATACCTGCTGAGGATTGCTCATAGCTACTTTAGCAACAGAATACTTACGATGCACACGAGCGTGACGCAAGGAGGAGCCTGGAGAGCTGGCATACCAATTGAGACTCCTTTTCAAAGGGTCGATGGACGCACACGCTTATTCCAGACATAGAGCAATGGCTGAGAAGGCAGTACGGCCAGGTGGATTTTTACCTTACTCAGGCGGTAAGCGGACAGGTTTGTTTCCGCAGCTATCTCAAACTCTTCGGACACGATACGGAAGACTGGTGCCAGGAGTGCGGCTCAGGCATCTTGGAAGGCGCGCAACACGCTCTCTTCAAGTGCCGCCGGTTCGGTTTTGACAGGCAGAAGCAGGAGGCAGTAGCAAGGTGTACGATCAGCACGGACTCCCTGGTGCCGATGATGCTGAGGGATCAGAGATCGTGGGGTGCGGCAGTCACCGTTGCCGTTTAAAGACTCTCAGGGTGTTGGAGAGAAGGCAGAAGTCTAGGCTTGCAAAAAAAATTTATATGGTCCCAGCAGCTCATTCTGAAATAATATTGAAATCGAAGATGCCATTCCTCTATCGGTTTGAACAATATCTCAAAAAAGCTCAGCTACCGATTTCCAAGAAAGAAGTGGAGGATTATGTTATATATATATTAGCAATGGTGTGGCGATTGAAGATAGTTAAAAATATATTAGATGGCGGATAGTCAAAAACTACTGCTCAACTATAAAAAAAAAATTTTAAATTTAAAATAAGGATTAAAAATAAGACCACGTATAGAAATTATTAAAAAAAAAGACCACATATAGAAATTATTTTTGTTATATTTTGCTTATGAATATCCATTCCATGTACAAGTGTAAGACTTATTATGAAAAACCCATTATAATGACTTAAATTTATTAATTTTTTTGTGTTGATTAAAAAATTCATTTGTTTTATTTTAAAACCAAAAAAAAAAAATATATATATATATACAAAAAAAAATTGTTTGGCTTCTTTCGGTTAGAGCGTCTTCCGGATATAACGACGTAAAATCATCGGTCCATTGAAAGTCGCTATAACCGAATTCTACAGTACTGCACACCCTTTATCTAGTGATTGGGTGCACGTTCTTTAAAGGAATTTACTTTGGTATTTTCTTTACTACTCCAGCACTCTTCTTTAATTAAAACCCCCTAACTTTTTTAAGTGAGGATCGTGGGTGAACATTTACGGGCGACATAAGATCGCAGCGGTGCGGGATCGCTGCGAGAGCATTTTTGAAGTACACGCCGTCCCTTTTTATGAATGCTGGCAATAATGCATAAATATATTAATTTTCCCTCTAATTAAATTCAGATATTAAATTATTCAGCGCACATTGGTCCAGATTTCGTTTTGTAGGCATATAGTCAAAAAGTTTATGTTAATATATCGTTTTCAACCTGTTATAATCTATAAGTAAATTGATCACATAAGTAAGAAATAAAAAAATTAATAAGCTTTTTACAAACGTTCAAAGTAAAGCTCTTGATCAGCTGAGTGCCCGTGAGAAATTCACACGGTTTTTTCTGTTTACTTTGGCAAATCATAATTGGTTTACTACGCTCTTTGGTGGAGTATAACTAAAAAGCTGACAAGAGCTGACAAAATTTAAAAACCTAAGGGACCCTTCTAGTGTAGCGGGTTGAAAAAATCGATTATTTTTTGCATATTTCCAATCCTGATGATGTAAGAAATACGCCTACGAAATATTATAGCTGTACATGCCCTCGTTCGGAAGCTATAGAGGATCAAATACGGCCGCGCGCGGTCATTTAGCTTAAATACTTAGTCTTTAAATGCTTCTCCTGAAAAGTCGTGTTTTTGGGGTGGGGTATACTTTTTCAGAAAAACGGTTGGGCCATTTGGGGCAAAATTTGTTTTTCTTTGTTAAGGATACATGTCGCTGTGGCATGACGAAGGTTTTTTTCAAAAATCTTTATTTAAACAATATTTACAGTCATTCTTAGCAAAAAAAAATAGTAAAAAAAATTTTTTTGTCAAAAGTCCATAATTTTCAGAATTTTTGAGATTTTTGTATAAGCTTTTGTCGTGCGATAGAGAACTTCATTACCAATAATAATTAGTTTCGTTTTCGTGATTCAGATAGGCCAAACTTTCAGAAGTGGTGACCCCGTGCACCAACCTATTTTTTGACAAGTGCAAATTCAAGAGCACTAGGGGGATTATCGAAAAACTTTGAAATTAAAACGATATTTTTTTGTAAAGTTTGGAACTTAATGAAAAAAATAAAAAAAAACGAATTAAAATATTTTAAATAATTTTTTTGTAATCCACTTTCCAAAATTGGGCTCGAAAACAGAATTACCTGGAATGCAAGAAAAAAGCTGTCAAAATACAATTTCGAGAGCTTGCTGCCTAAACCTTTAGTATTCTGATAAAAAATTTGATGAGTGTTGAGGTGGTCTTTGCAGGGGTCTTTGCTATTTGTGTTTGTTATGGTATTGTTTTTGACTTGAATTCTTGACTCTAATTTTAGAAGACAAAATGTCTCTGGTATCAAAAAATTTACATTTTTCCACTTTTAAATTTTCGACTTGGGTTTTGCCTTGAATATAGGCAAGAACATCTTCCGATGTAAGGTCAGGGGCAAGCCGCGAAACAAATATTGTTTTCGAAGGTTGGACAGCTGTAAGGGCCTTTGTTACCACTGTGTTAGCAACAGCCGGTATTCCGGGCTAAGCCTGGGCAGTTTTAGCAGTGGCGGTTACCGAATCTTTTATTGTTCCCGATCTCAAGTACATTTTACTTGGTATTGGGTGGTCGGAGGTTGTGCCGAGGGGGTCCCGATATTAGGTTGCTGGGATTTTCACATTTTTATGACAGTTTTTAATACCACAGACAACGCTTAAAGTAATTTTTAATAAGCCTTGGACCACTATGCAAAACCAGATCCGTAAACACAAGAGATCGGGAGAGTAAGAGCGACAAAAAAATAAGTAAAACGCAGAAAGGACTGCAATGTGATATCTTTGTTTTATATTAAAGTTACTTACTGTGACTGTCGCTACTTACAATTCACATGGACGTCAAACCGCTTGCTTACAGAGGGTGGTACTCCATTAGATGCAATGCAGTTATAGCTTCCAATATCGCTTCGGTGAACATTTGTCAATGTAAGCCGTTCTCCTTCTACGTATTTGAAAGCTAATGATAAACAAAATTTAATTTAGTTATAAAGTTAAAAACAATTAATTAAAATAATTTATCGGTGTATATAAAGTTCGTTATGAACACAATAGGTAAACAAATACTTGTCATTCCTAAGTTATAATTTCTGTCTGTCCGTCTATCTATGCTGGCTTATAATCTCTAACTAGATTTTCTACCATTAGCACTTACACTTTTCAGGGTGAGATAGATCAATTTTGTCTTGGACGGAGGCCTCATCGATAATCTCTGTAGCACGGATTCCTTTTACTGTACTAGCGGACTCCTCTTCTTTTTTCTTAAATACGACTCTCTTAGAACTAAACACGACATCGATAGATTGTAGCACATCATTTCCTACGATGGCTGAGTACTCCAACTCATTCTGTTTTACTACGTATAAACCACCTTTGTTAATGCCTCTCAGATGATTAATTACAGACTTAAACTTTAAATGTTTAAAACTACCGAAAATATCATCCCTCATTAAGCACAAGTCGCATCACGAATCGATCATTGCTACGAATGTCAAACCTTTACCTACTATCATTTCATAAATTCACCCTTTTTCGTTATTTTTCTTCTCCGCGCAGTTTTTCGATATATTGCGATTGCGCACTTGTGGATTTCCGCCGTATCGATGGCAACGAAAAAACAACAATTGTCAATCACAAGTATATGATTAAAGGAAGTGGATGTCTTTGGAGTTGACAATGAACATTTATTGGATGAATAACAGAGTTTCAAATGGGACGCTATGTGAATGGCAATGAAGCAGCTTGGAGTATTTTTTCACTCCTTATTAATGAGAGACATCCCACGCATTGACGGTGTTATTACACTATGGCCAAACGTATGAACCGAATCAAATTATTTCTTGGTTTGCCATCACTCTAACAACAAGTTTTCTATTAACCCAGCTGAATTGTGGATCAATTTCAAAGATGATTTGAGTGAAGATATTCTACATTGACTTCGAAGAGCAACCTCGAACCCAGGATTGGAAATGAAAGATAATATTTGTAATGAAGCTTTGATTTTGAATGAAAATATGGCTTTGATGATGTCTAACAAGATGCTAACTATATTGAGATGCCAGCTCCACATCCAAAAAACCACGACGCTTTAAACTATGAGTTGCATCGAGAACAACAATACGATCGAGAGACATTTGCCGAAACAGTTCGAACCAATGTGCCATTGTTGAATGAGAGCAAAATTTTAATGAATACTGTGATCAATGCAAAAATTCCACCGGTAGAATTTCCCTTTTTTGATGCTCCTGGAGGAACTGGCAAGACGTTCGTAATTTTGTTCATTGGCGTACATTCGTTCTCTAAGTGAGATTGCTTTGGCACTTGCATTATCCAGCATCGCAGCAACATTGTTAGAAGGCTGTCGAACTTCTCATTCAGCATTGAAGTTACCATTGAATTTGGAATTTAGTGAAACATGTGCAATATTTTTTTTATTTCAACGATGGCGAAAGTAATTCGAGAATGTAAGATGATTATTTGGGACGAATGTTCCATAAGAAATCACTGAAAGCACTTGATCGAACGTTGAAAGATGTGCTTGCCTCAAGTCTTCTAATTTATTCCGTGTTGCCCTGCAGAATGATCAAACAGCCAAAATCTTCTCAAAACAATTGGTGGACATTGGTTGATTGTTGACAGATGTTTGTGTGACGGGATTGGTATCATTTCTAATAAATTCCTATTATTTAACGGAATTGAAAGAAGAACATAACCTTTCTTACAGTCGAGAAAATTACGAGAAGCACTTAACTAGGAAGAAGGATATAGACGAACTCAAATTTTCATTTCGGGAATGAAATACCAGGCGTTATGCATTTCTAAAATTCAGTTGGCACAATCACTAATGAAGACGACCTTGTCAATCATCCAACTGAGTTTTAAAATTGGTTTTTGATTAAAAGTTGTTTTGGTGATAATTTTGTTGAGAAACATCAATCAGCCACGTCTTTTCAATGGTACGCGACTAACGTTGAAGAGATTACAGCTGAATGTTATTGAAGCAACCATCTTGAAATGCAACTACGGAGGCTAGGATGCATTCATTCCAATAATTCCAATGATTCCCAAAGGTATCTCTCGCTATGTCAATTAATAAGTCGCAAGGTTAATCCCTTGCTTTTCACACGGCCAACTTTACGTCGCATGTTCCCGTGTCGGAAAGCCATCTTTCTTCTTTGTATTCGCGACAAATGGTATCACAAAATATGTGGATTGAATTGAATTGAATACGAATGCCTTGAAATACATTAAAATTATTTTAATTGAATTCAGTTGGTTTTGGATTTTCCCTCTCCATTTATTGAAAGCAATCGCGATCGCCACCTCTTTAAATACGAATTTTAAGCGGGACAACGTCCGCCGGGTAAGCTAAGAATAAGGATAAAGACTAAACACTCTTCATCAAGACATCGATTTGTTGATCTCCATCATACTGTACAATCACTCAATGCATTTCTCTATTAATTGTGTTTGCTTTTTACGCATAATTTATTACCAAACTCTTCTCTTAACGCACGCTCTTACTCAATCCACTCTTTAATTCGGCTTGTGCTTTTAATATAAAGCTTGGCGGCTCCAATCATGAGTTGTTTAGCATAAATAAATCTTTGTAAAGTGTACCACCCTGCTGTTACTGCAACCTCTTCGAGCTCAGACATCCAATGATTGACGCCTTTGTTCTCTGAGCCAAAACATTATGAAATGCTGTCTTGGACATCGCGATGGGTAAATTTGAGCTAAAGTGTTATAATAATTATTATATAATTATTTGTAATACTTGTATTTAACTAAATTTCTCCTACCTAGCACATAAACCCACATTAAATTATATACTTAAGTGTACAATTAATATATTTAATTTCAAAGATTAAATTATATAAGCCTAAATTTATTCTGTGTTTTTAGTTTTGTTTTTATTATTATTGGTGCAATCATTTGATTATTTTGAGTTTCTAATTAATTTTTTTTCTTTTAAACTTAGCTCTATGTCGTCTTAAATTTCTATTATTAATATATTCCTTATAATGAGTATCATCTATTTTTTTCTTTTTTTTCGTTTTTCTAAATGGGTTGTCAATTTTTAACTTTCGTTTTAATTGTAAATCCACTTTAGCATATGCTGTACCAATTCCGTGCTCTCTTTTTTCTTATTTAGTTGATTCATTTTATATTCGTTTCTTTGTTAATTCAATTTCAGGATTTTTGTTAAATAAGAATATTAAAGCAGGAGTTTTTCCTGTAGCAGAGTGAATTGTTTTATGATTATAATTATAAATAATTTCTTCCATATCCAGTGCAATAGTTTCCAGTTTTCCTTCTGTTCTAATTATTCGCATTTTTTCTTTAATTGTTTTATGACATCGTTCAATATCAGCTATTCCTATAAGCTCGCTTCATTCTGGCAAAGATAGCCAAGAATGAGAAGGAGCGGAAAGCTGACCAGCGAGATGCCGAAGACAAAGCCCGATTCTAGGATCTTTGAACAATAATCCTTTGTTAAGCCGGCAAAGAAATTCAGCGAGGTGACAGTCTAGCCATGGCACTGGTGAACGAAATTTTTGCCTACGGCTTAAGAATTAAGTTTCTTAAATAACTTAAAAGAGTTAGAAAAGCCCGCCGTAGGCGAAGTTTACAAAAAAAAAAAAAAATCGCGCAATTAACAGTGCGACCAGACCCAATACAAATCTATGGTTATCAGTATTTCCTAATATTTTCTAGTATTTCTCCTGCATTGAAGGCTGAATTTTCGTCTGCATGAGCTCTGGTCACACTGGTCATTTCTTAGTAAATACTCCCGAAACCCATACATTTTGTATGGAAAATAATTAACATTAAAAATCATTTAAAAAAAAACTAGAAGCCTCCCCCAAATAAGACTTTCACCATAATTCTTAGAAAAATCGCCACTATTAATGGTAAAAATTTCAAAACGATCGGACGTGTAATAGTTGTTCTGCAGATTTACCACGTTTGGTGTTAACAAAATTATAAAACTGTTTTGGGTCCTCAGAGAACTGAGCCTTACAACGAGTTTTATAATTTTTGTAACACTGCGCGTTCAGCGCGGTGAATCTCGACTGAGCAAATAAATAAGAAGAAAGGGCAGATTGGGAACCGATACGCTTATATTTAGAATAGAGATTAGATTTTTTGTTTTTGAGATGACTCAACTCTTTAGTAAAGCAAGGAGGTTGACGGATAGTATAACGGAATTCATGCAGTAAAAAACAAGTAAGAAAGCTACAGTCGTTCGTGAACGACTCTTATATACCCTGTACCAAAATATATCGCCGCTCGACGACTCTCAATGGAGTTTTGGCACGGGCCTGAGAGAGCGAGTCAAAACAAAACAAATAAAATTGAGTTGATCGGTATTTTTGCTTATAGAGCATGGGCGTCGCCAAGGGGGACAGAGAAGGGAAGTTGCGCCTTTGCTCATTGTCCATATCCACTTGACCCCCTGTATTAGAGCAATGCCAAGAAATGCAATACCAGCACTATAATATTTTGAGGAGATATTTTCTCTCTTCGGTTTTGTTATTGTGCACACAATTTTTTAAACTTTTGTTGCTGGTCGCCAAATTCATAACACATTATTAAATAATTGTGTTTAGCCATATGAACTATATTTTTCGCATAAATGTAAACGCATTATGAAAATGCATTATAATACATATGTACATGCCAACATTTCTATCTATGGTACATAGTATAATAAATACATAAATAAAACGTTTCATTTTAAAATTTAAATAAACATATGTACATTTGAACATACATAATACTTCGCAAGTATATAAGAATGTTTGTATTTGCATATGTACATACATACATTTATAAGACTGAGACCCACGTGGTACGGCACTTCTTATTTTTGTCAAGGCCTCCACACTCTCAACAAAAAATTGGCGCGAGTCATATTGTCTGTTATAAAAATTAAAAAAATACAGCATGCCATGCTATCTCCTTCTATCCATTGGTTCAGTTCTATCTCTGTACCTTT
>VNJU01003866.1:0-23947 GCA_008042675.1 Drosophila seguyi | reverse complement strand
GACGATCTATCAGTGCTCGGGTGGCTCAGGGATGGCCAGGATTCGTCTCTGGAATTTATATTTGGTTCAGGTGGGGTTGCTGTAAGAGATTCCGTCCCGGATCCCAGAGGAGACTACGAGAGAATTACAAAGTAATTGGATATCGGCTCTTTATTGATAGTTACAAAAATCTGTTTCACAGTCGTTTGAGGTGGCTGTGGTCTTCGCAGCGAATCCGGCGCTCGTTCGGCTCCGCTGTCGTTCTGTCCCTCTGCTCGCTGTACCGTGTCTCTGAACGCGTAAGGATTAACGCCGTAATCCCGAGATGGCAGCTCCACAATCTTCCGGTCCCCCGGTTGTGCGTTCTCCGACGTCTGGGAACGGGAACAAAGAGAAGCGGCTGTTGCGGCCTCCCGGTTAGTGGGGAAAGGGGAGAATTGAGAGGCCGATCCGGTTAACCAAAATGGGAACAGTTTGAGAGGCCGCTCATGTCTTCTAATTACTGAGAATGGTTTGAGAGGCCGATCAGGTCTACTTAAAGTGAGAAGAGTTTAAGAGGCCGATCAGGTCTTCTAATTAGTGAGAATAGCTTGAGAGGCCGATCAGGTCTACCAAAGTGAGAAAAGTTTTAGAGGCCAATCAGGTCTTCTAATTAATGAGAATAGTTTGAGAGGCCGATCAGGTCTACCAAAGTGAGAAGAGTGTTAGAGGCCGATCAGGTCTTCTAATTAATGAGAATGGTTTGAGAGGCCGATCAGGTCTACCCAAAGTGAGAAGTGTTTTAGAGGCCGATCAGGTCTTCTAATTACTGAGAATAGTTTGAGAGGCCGATCAGGTCTACCAAAGTGAGAAGAGTTTTAGAGGCCGATCAGGTCTTCTTATTACTGAGAATAGTTGGAAAGGTCTACCCAAGTGAGAAGCTCGGGTCGGTGAACCGAACCGGAGAATAAAATATAATACGCTAAGACCACTATGGTTAGTTAGTTACCGTGCGGGTTTATCGCGCTCCTCTGGTTTCTTACCACTGATCCTTGAGTCTGCTGGTAGACTTGTCGGCGATCGCCTCGTCGACCTGAATGAGCTCTGGAGGGCTGGGGTCCGCTTTATATAGCGGTTTGGCGTGGTGTGGTGTGCCCGCATATTCCAACTTATTTTGGACACATTTAATGTGCCCACTCCACTTTTGTCGGTGTGACCCTCCATTTCCCATCATGGCGCGCGAGTTAACTCCTCTAGTAGGTCCGGGAGATGTGATTGGTGAAATTGGTGGTAATGATCAAAGTGAAACGTCCGTTGTTTTTGAGTTTGAAATTCTGACTGAATCTTATATTTCTTTCTCGTGGTTTTTATAGTTTAGGTGTGGTACATTTATGCTTATTCTAACATTTTGATTGACCGAAAAGTAGAAGTGGAGAGGATGCGGTTCTATGTTGTCAAGTGGCCTCATTGTTTGGATCGATTCAGCATCTTCAATGGTATTCGATACAAGACTCAGCGATTCAAGTGGTCGCCGATGCATCAGTTTGTTTATTTAATTGTTACTATGTCTCAGCGTTTTAAGTGCCGCAACAAAGTATAGTCAAAGTATTTCTTGGTGCTGGGCGGTAACTCCTCCCCCCTCAGACTGAACTACCGAACATAGCTGGTATATAGTTGCTGCTACCCTAGCAGGTGAAGCGATGGTGGGAGTGAAGGTGGCCTGTGGTGTAGGTTCTGGTGTGAAAATTGTCGTCTTCTTTGGGAACCATGCCACGACGAATACTACTATCAGTAGTATGCTGATCATTGAGTAAGTTGTTGTCGTATGGATCGTGGTTCCCCATCGTATTTCGTTGATCTGTATTTTGGTTTCGAGATCCACCATCCTTAACTCGTGTATCCCCAACTCTTGGGTTGTCCTGTTCTTCTTGATCGTCTCTACCCGCAGTATATCCAGCTTCAATCCAGCTGCGCCAAGCTTCTCCACTGCTTCGTATTAGACGTTGTTCACCATTGGCTTGCAATGGCTAAATTTTATTAACGCCGATCCATTCAACGTCTTCTCCGGTCCGCAATCCGTTTGTAGTTTCACGTTTTCTCTATTAAATATCGCGATGTACCCAGCCTCTGGTTCGAAAATCGCAGTGATGAATCCTGCATCCTTCGTCTCGCATTCCGCCTCCATTCCACTTATCAGCCTTCTTATACATTTTCATTAGCTTGGTTTACAATCTTATCTTATCCGTATAACTGACATTTTTCTTTATAATAATACATTTCATCTTCGTGAATTGCCAAATAGTTTCATGTTATTACAAATTCATTCTTCGTATTTTTTTCCTGTGAATTTCCTGCGGCTTGGTTGTCGTTAGTGTTAGGTTGTTATCTTCTAACACCCTGTGTTCAATTCCCTTTCAACGGTATGACCTCAAACTTTGTCTCTTCGGCTTTACTATCTTGCTTCGAATAGCCCGTAGAGCTAATGCTCTTTCCCCCTAACCAGACCTAATATCTGTTTTATTGCTGCTATGAACCCATCTAATTTTCCCCCTTCGACATCATATTTGGGGATCATTTCCACCAGGTCTATTACCTTTATGGCTTCTAATACGCTTGGGGTTGTTGATCCCCCCACCTCCTGTCCGTCCGTTGGATTCGATATACTTGTCTCCGTATATGAGTCCTGTGGTGCTGTGTTAAAATCGCTTAATAAGAGATGTGTGCAAAGCGCTAATCCACTGTGTGCTCAACCTTAGTATTTGGACTTATCAATTAATAAGATATGTGTTTGTGATAAGCGGTGAGCGGCTGTGTATTTATTTTAATTATATAGTTGATCGCTTAATAGGCTACGTGTAAAATTTTCAGATTGTGTCCTCAAGTGTCCGTGTGAAATGGAGTTCTGTAATTAATTGTTATGAGTAAATTTCCTTCTAATGCTTCACATTAGTTTAGAAAAATGGGGTTTAATAATACTTGTCGCTTGTTTGCCTTTTTATACCCTTGCAGGCTATTATAATTTTAGAAGTTTGCAACGCAGTAAAGGTGACGTTTCTGACCCTATAAAGTATATATATTCTTGATCAGCATCAACAGCCGAGTCGATCTAGCCATGTCCGTCTGTCCGTCCGTCCGTTTCTACGCAAACTAGTACCTCAGTTTTTAAGCTATCTGAATGAAACTTTGCAGATAGTCTTCTATATGCTCTCACTACTATATAAGTTGGAACAGGCCGGATCGGACGACTATATCATATAGCTGCCATAGGAACAATCGGTAAAACTCAATGAAAAAAAATTATAACTTATCCAATTTTTAAGATATTTGCATACAATTTTAGAATTGACCATTTGGTATTATTTTAGAATTTCGATTTTAATTTTATCTAAATCGCACAACTATATCATATAGCTGCTAGTTTTTAGAAAAAAATCGAACTAAGCCTTTTTCCCACATATTTCATATAATTTGAGATTTGGCTTTTTTATTATTCAAGAATTTCGGTTTTAATTTTATAAAAATCGGACAACTATATCATAAAGCTGCCATAGGACCGATCGGACAATTATCTAACTAAGCTATTTTCTATATATATTCCAGAATTTCGGTTTTTATTTTGTTGCATTTAGTTTGTTTGCAACATATTTCGCTAGCAACATTCTTCGCTGGCAACATCTTTCTTTCGCAACATTTATTTTATGCCAGTACCCGAGAAAGCGAAAAAGTCAGAACATTTTTCTTTTTCTTCTACTTCGGCATGCCGAAGTTAGCTTCCTTTCTTGTTATTTCTTCATTCCTTAATCATTTTTCCATTTGATTTATTCCTTTTGACTATTTATTTATTTCTTTGTATTTATTTATTTATTAATTTAACTAATTCACTTCATTTAATTTGCTAAATTAATTTATTTAATTATTTAATTTCTTTTTACTTAATTTACTCTTTTTTATTTATTGAATTTATTGGTTTTATTTAATTTATTTTAATTTTTTAATTTTTTAATTTATTTAATTTACCTTGTTTGCCTGTGCGATACAGCCTCACAACCACTTGCGGACAGTCATTGCTGTGGTATCCTCTACTCTACCGTAACACCCTGCATGCTGAAGCTAGCTCATCGGCTGTGCGATACAGCATCTTCAATCGATTACCGATCCAAGACTCAGCGATTCAAGTGGTCGCCGATGCATCAGTTTGTTTATTTAATTGTTACTATGTCTCAGCGTTTTAAGTGCCGCAACAAAGTATAGTCAAAGTATTTCTTGGTGCCCCCTTTAGATCTCTGGTGGTCGAGGCGGTTTTGGTGGGGACCGCCGAGGGTGAATGCTGAGGCGGTAACTCCCGCGCGGCCGGATTCAATTTAAAAATATGTTTGTGTGTTGGCTTCTGTTTTTACTTCTTTTGTTCGTACTTCAGTTGTATTTCTTTGGGCTTTCTAACTTGATAAAAATTCATTCTGGTTTTACAAACTTAGATGGATTTTTACGCAGTTCTACTTATACTGTCTGAAAAGCTTTTCCACAACTGTTGGTATTACCCATCGGCTCATTCCCAGACTCGAACCGTGGACCGAGAGAAAGCATGGCCAAGTCAACTTCTTCCTGACTCAAGTCCTCAGCTGCCATGGGTGCTTCCGAGGATACATCGACACGCTGGGGCGTGAGGACAAAGCTGTCTGCGCTTGGTGTACGACGTCTCCGAGGAGAGGTAGTGTTTTCCTGTGGACGATTCGAGAGCGAGCGGAGCTGACTGGAGGATAACCTAGGCGCCCAGATCTATGTGGACAATCTGGTTGACCTGATGGCTGCGAATTGGCAGGCAGTAAGCATATATGCTGCGACGGTGATGACCAGGCTTCGGGCAGAGGAACGCAGTAGGTGAGGCACCACAGGATAACGGGGCCATGCTTTCGCAAAGCAATGCTTTGCGCCCGTACTGCGAGGGCTTCGTCCCTATTTTAACCATACGCTATCAATAGTTTCCTTTTGGGTTGCCATATGTACTATCACGCTGCCACAACGGCGAATTCTGTTTCGCCACCAGATGGCTTCGGCTTATTTAACATTTTGTTTGGTGATTACAAGATAAAGAAACATTTTTGTATAAAATTTTTGTTGTTTTGAGTTTGCATTTATTTATTGAATCCTTTCATTTTCGAGTTTAACAATAAATGTATCAAATCTTATATTATAACCTAACTAGCTGTCATATAGACTGTAACAGTAAAAATGCACTTGCGCTCTCGTTTTGAGTAATTTTTTGATAAAAACCGGTGTTTTATTCTAATTCTTTGATTTTGTGACGAATAAAGATCCCGTTCACTTCGTGTACATGCAGTTATTCTGTTTTGTGTATTTAATTATTATTAATTTCACATTTTATTTGTGCTGCTAGTATTTGCTCTTGCATTTTTTGCATTCCTCTTTGTGCCTTCTCCGTTTAGCTTGCGCCGTCGCGACAGCTAAACGAAAAGATTGCTCCCACGCTCACACGCTCACCCGTTCTCTCACTCTCCCGTTTTTTCGGTGCAACTGCACTTTTATCTCTCCTTACGCAAAGGTACAGCGGTAAGTCCAAATAATGTCCGCTATTGTCTGTGTCGTTAAAACCTGTAAAAAGGTTATTACCTCTGTTGATCTTACAATCGGCTGCTGGCTGTGCGACAACATTATGCATGCCAAGTGAATTGGTGTTGGGGCTCAGGCGGTAGACGATGTAAGAAAAAACATCGGTCTGCGGTACTGTTGTGAGGCCTGTCGCGAGGTTGAAAGGGAGATGATGTCTTTTATGCGGCAAACCAAACACGGCTTTAAAGACATATTATTGAGTTTTCGCAAAACTCAAGATATGTTTTTGGCGCTGGATACTCAATTTAATAGCCTTAAGCTATTAAATGAATCTCCTAGGCGCAAAAAATTCGCTACTGGTCGGCAGCATCTAGACGGATCCCATCCTCCAGCGGTCGAACAGCGGCCTCCAGCGACACAACCCTCGACCTCAGAACCGATTGAAAGAGTTTTGAGATCGAGTAGCAAGAAAGATTTGGCCTCCGAATGTGCTGCTGAAGGAACCGCGCCCCCGGTGATTTCCGTTATATACCCTGGGGGGTCTCAAGTACTGACCCCTCAGAGCCCCGACATTTTATCTGCCCAGGGTGCTAGGCCCGGACAACCGGCCCATACTGACAAGGCTGACAATCAGTCTGTATCGCCAAAAGCCATTATAGCTGTCCCACCTACGAAACATATTTTTGTTTCGCGGCTCTCCCCTTCTCAAAAATCGGAAGATGTAATTGCCTTTATAGAAGGCAAAACTGGAGCCGAAAATAATAAACTTAAGGCGGAAAAATTCAAATTCTCTTATGCTAGGGACATTTCGTTTTTTAAAATAAATGTCTCTAACGAACTCTTTGACACAATATGTTCGACCAAATTCTGCCCTGAATTCGTTGTCGTCACGGAGTTCGAAGCTAAGAAAAAGAAACGGCGGCCTGTAGGAATAGGTCTTTCCAGGCCCGACCAGACCACTGCGCCCTCTACGTCTTCCGCTCTAAAGAACCAATAAATCCCCTTTCTATTTCCAATCAGAATGCAAGAGGTTTACGTAGTAAGCTTCGGAAATTGTATTCTGATAGTCTCTCGTTTGCTTCAAAGGTTATTGTGTTCACAGAATCCTGGTTAAAGTCGGAGATTCTGAACTCCGAAGTTTTTCCAGCTGTATTCACGATATATAGGCTGGATCGGCCTATCAGACGTGGAGGTGGTGTCCTCATAGCGGTTGACTCTACTCTCGCGTCTGAATTAATATGTTTCGAGGAGTGCAATGATGTCGAATTCCATTCTGTGAAGCTATCAGTCAATGGTAGCTCTATTTTTATTTCTTGTTCCTACATTCCTCCTATGTCGGAACTTCCTATTTATTGGAATCATCATTCCGCAATTCAGATGGTTTCCAATCGACTCTCGGATAGGGACCATTAAGTAGTTCTTGGTGATTTTAAAATCCCAGGGGCTATTTGGTCCTCGACCAATTCCTCCAATACACTTTTTACCACCACACAGCATGATTTTATCTCTGGCTTGCTCAACATTTCGCTGTTTTAAGTCAATCATGTACGAAATTCCCTAGAGCGCTTACTGGATCTCTGTTTCGTCTCAGACCCTGCAAGAGTTAGTTACGCCAGGGCGGCGCCGCTGACGCTATACGAAGATCCCTATCATTCTACTTTCGATGTGACTATCGACATTGGGACTGACTGAGTTACAGAATATTTCTGATCGTCCAGCCAAAAAAGTCCTTTGCTTTCGCAAGACAGACTTCGAACGGCTGAATAACTTCATATCTGATTTTAATTGGTCCGATCTATACAGGTGCACTGACATGGCTGAAGCCGTGGATATTTTTTACAGTGCCATGAATTCATTTTTTCTTGAATGTGTTCCGTTATATTATCCGTCAACCTCGAATAAGCTTCATTGGTTTACTAAAGAGTTGATTCGCCTTAACCCTAGAAGGGAATCGTTACTTTTCACCCGCTTGTGGGTAAAACTTCGTTGGATAGACGAACACAGACTTTGCACTTCCATAACTTTAACACCAACTTTTTTCTTCTGAAATAAACTGTTATATACATTTTGAAGTTTACTGAATAGTATTTCGTCTAATCGACTAATGGTTCCCCCACTAGGGATAAAAATAAAATATCTAATCTGAATTCTAAATATAAACGTTACGGTTCTCAATCTGTCCTTTCCTCTTACTTATCTGCTCGGTAGAGATTTACCGTGCTAAACGCGCAGTGTTACAAAAATTATTTGACTCGTTGTAAGGCCCAGTTCTCTGAGGACCCAAAACAGTTTTATAATTTCATTAACACCAAACGTAAGCCAATTACTCATCCTTCCTCGGTTTCCTTTGCAAATAATACCGTAAAAAATGATCAGGCAATTGCCGATCTGTTTGCGCAGTTTTTTCAAACCACTTAACCTAATTCCACCGACTCAAATCGAACTTATTCTTACATCATGCCCAAGTCAAACTTAATTTTCAGTCCTAATTTGTACGAAAGCTGTATCCTTTCAGATCTTCACCGTGTAAAGCCCGTTTATTCGGCTGGTCCCGACGGAATACCTGGCTATGTGCTTAGGTATTGTGCCGACGCCCTGTGTAATACCCTTCTAAAATTGTTTATCTTGTCCTTAGAGACCTCCCACTTTCCCCTTATTAGGAAGGAATCATTTGTTATTCCCCTCCACAAAAAGGTAGCAATTCAGATACCAATAACTAGAGGGATCTCTAAGTTGTCGGCTATCGCAAAACTTTTCGAAAAAATCGTTACTCCCCACTTGCAGCACCTGTGTGGATCAATTATTTCTCCATGCCAACATGGATTTATAAAGCGAAGATCAACGACTACTAATCTTTTGGAGCCCACTTCCTTCATAATAAGGGGCTGCCATAAAAACTTTCAGACAGACGTAATCTATACTGATTTCAGTAAAGCATTCGACTCTGTCAAGCAGAACGCAAAAGGTCCTATTTAAAAACACCCTTTCTAATGTTCTCAGGGTTAGTTCTGGCGTCCCGCAAGGAAGCCATTTGGGTCCCCTGCTGTTTACATTATCTATCACCGACGTGCCCAATGTACTGACTAACTTCAGAGTACTTATGTACGCAGACTTTGTGTGCAATATAAGGACGCTTCTTGCCAGTCTGATTTACAAACAGATCTTAACAATTTTCAAACATGGTGCAGTGCAAACCTATTAAATTTAAACGGCTCTAAATGCAAGCTTATGACATTCTCTCGTGTCGCTCCTAAGCTTGCGACTTACATGCTGAACTGTTGCCCTTTTGAAAGAATTGCTTTAGTTTATGATTTAGGTGTTCGTCGGGATCCTAAGCTTGACTTTATTGATCATATTTCATGCATGGTGAAAAAAGCCAGAGGTGTGCTTGGATTTATTACTTTACAAAATCTCTATATATTTATATACAACGGAAATAAGAGGCGGACCAGTTGCCATTCCCACCTCTGTACATTCGGTTACCGAATCTTTTATTGTTCCCGATTTCAAAACCATTAAGCATGGTATTTGGGTCGGGGGCTGTACAGAGAGGGTAGTCCCGGACTACGATCAGTAAACTTAAGTGGCCCGTATGACACCTAGCACGTGCTTGTTCGTGTTAAGTGTTAGTAGGCGCGAAAGATGAAAGTATAGAAATGAAATTTGAGGAAGTCTCTACTGGCGTGCTGCCAGATTGTTTGCTTGCATGCGTACTAAGTGGGTTAGTATTAAAGTTTTTAGTTTAGGAAGGCTATCTACGTTTGAAATTATTATGTACAAATCGTTATAATTTGCACATACGACTCTAAAGGGTTCATCCAGTTGAAAGGACGTACTGCAGTGGCTCAGCACTAAGGGAATATAGGATCTAGTATTTCTAAACGGTACGTGAAAGTTAAGCTGACCCAACAAGTCAGCACTTTCCACGTCACTGTAGATAAGGTTATAAATAAAGGTAATGCCAAGCAAGTTCCACGGTTAGATAATGATGGTAAATTGTCTGATGTCTCAAGTTAACAATGTCCACAATTCTTTAAATCGCCTTTTGTATCTTTGTTTCGTCTCAGATCTTCTAGGTGTTGACTTAGTCAGAGCTGCTCCATTGACGCTACCTGAAGATCCTTTTGAAGTCACTATCGGTACGGTAATAAATGCAAACTTACTCGTTTTAAATCTGTTCTTTTCCACTATCTTATAAAAATTATTTGACACGTTGTGGGGTTCAGTTCTCACAGAACCCAAAACAGTTTAACCTTGTTAACATCACCGTAAACCAAACTTATACCCTTCCTCGCTGTCATTTAAAAACTCTTCAGCGTGTTCGGATCAGGCTATTGCCGATATTTTTCTGAGTTATTCAAAACTATTTATTTGTCTTCAACCAATCTAAATCTGATAAACCTGATTTTCAGTCCTATCTTAGACGAAAGATCTCTTCTTTTGGATCTTTAGCGAGTTAAGCCAGTTTATTCACCGGGATCCGTTGGAATACCAGGCTGTGTACTCAGGTATTTTGCCAAGGCTCTGTGTAGGTCCCTTCTCAAATTGTTTACCTTATCTTTAGAAACATCAGAATTTCCCCTTATTTTGAAGGAATCATTTATTATTCCTCTCTACAGAAAAGTTATAAAATCGGATGCTGGTAACTATAGAGGAATCTCTAAGTTTTTGGCAAAACATTTCGAGAGTGTAATTACCCCTCATATGCAGCATTTATGCAGGTACGTAATTTCTCAATGTCAGCATGGATTTATGAGGCGAAGATCGATCACTACAAATATTTTGGAACTTATCTCTTTCGTTATTAGGGGTTTCCAACGTAACCATCAAACTGATGGTATTTACACACACTTTAGTAAAGCTTTTGACTCAGTTAATCATTTTTTTATGGTATTTACATATTTTTTAAATAATCTTGTTATTGGACTGAAATATTCGGCAAAATTTTGGATAAAACGTCTATAATAATTGCAAAAAGCAATAAATATTCTAGCGCTGTCCGCATTATGTAGAACTGGATAATTCTTGATGACGTCTAATTTTTTGTCGTCTGGCAAGATTCTTTTATCTGTGCATTTGTGTCCCAAAAATGTGACTTCGTGCATGAAAAATGAACATTTTTGAGGATGTAATATAAGATTGTATGTCCTACATTTCTCAAAAACATCAGTTAAGTTTTTAAGCCAACTTTTTTTGAACAAACTATGACTGTTAGGCTAAGATTCTGTTAAGGAAGCGTGCGCGCCCTTCGCCGCGCCGATCTGACTCAGCCAGTGGGTGTTGGCAGTCACATGCCGATTACCAAAGACCGACCATACGTGGTGAAGAACCACATCCTGCTCGAGGTGCCCCTGCTCTAGACTAAATATGGCGGATCTAGAGAGGACAACTCGAATAAACCCTTAATCACCGGTGTTACCGTACCGTGCCCCTGTGATGAATGGCACTACGTTAGTGTATCTTTTAACGGTGGCTTCCGTATACCTGGCCGGTCGTACAAGCGCCCGATCCGGGGTATGAGGCTCTGCCCCGGGGGATACTCCTTTCCTCACTACTCGTGGGACCAATATATGAATACCAATAACGAAAATGAAACAGGGTGCTCTAGCAGCCCCACATCGATCAACATCGAGCCTATTCGGGAGCCCGAAGTAGCCATGGACATCTGTTCACAAGGCTCTGGCACCGACACCATCAGCACGGTAGAGGAAGAAGCCCTTCTCGCCTCTCCCAAGGTAGATAAGCCTATGCGGATTGCTCTATCGGGCGCCGCAAGGAAAAGGTTGCGCAGACACCTTGCGAACGGCATGCCCCTGGAGGAGGCCAAAAGGCTCGCTCAGAAGCCTATGGACTCTCCTAGGGCAGGACCCAGCAAGAGTGGTGCGACCACCAAGAGAATAAGATCGGCCAAAACGACCCCAGAAGAGGCGTCGTCAAAGAAGGCCATGAATAGAACCGCGGCACCTAGTGCCCAGACGAGGGAACCTGCAAGCGTACTGCCTGCCACGGAGGCTCCAGCAGACTCCGCTGCCGCAACTGCGGCTGGGCAGGCAATACAGGAGCAGACACCCCAAGTCGGTGTCATGGCCTCTTATAGGGATGTTGTCAGCTCGGTGAAGATAGCAATACTCTTGGCCGATTATCCTAGCAGTCTGCTCACGACAGAGCAGCTCTCTACGATCCAGTCCGCCATCCTGACGAGGGTGATGGCTCTGAGACACGGCTCTGTGAAGCCTCTGTTCTCCGGCTGCACCTTTCGTCCGGGTTGGATGGCGATCACATGCGGAAACGCGGAGACTGCCGAGTGGCTAAGCACAGAGGTGCCAAAGCTCCGGCTGTTGAAGGACACTCGTATCAAAATAGTTGCTGAGGCAGACGCTCCACGTGCCGCTGTCTTCATCGGATACTTTCCGCTTCCAAACGCGGACATGAAGACGGCTGAGATTCTCAACCTCATTGAAGGCCAAAACAGCGGCCTGCGCGTGGGAGACTGGCGAGTCTTTCACCGCGAAATGAGGCAGAACACGGCCGTTCTGACAGTTGCGCTTGACCCTGTGTCGGCAAACCGACTGAAAGCGCTGGGCCACCAGCTCAACTTTGCGTGGGGTACGGCTATGCTCAAGCCAAAAGCCGGCGCGCAAAATAAGGCACAGGCAGTGGCTCCCGCTCTCGCAGCGGAGAAGCCCACCTGCTCAACGGCCAGTGCTCCTGTTATGGCTGCAGAGACACCACAGGGCACCGCTGTGACCCAGGAGCCCGCACCACTGCGGAAGATCCTGCTCCCTCCTCTCTTTGGACGCATAACGCGCGGAACCGGGCGCACCACTCGAGGCACCGGGCGCGTAACAAAGAGTGCAAGGCGCACACAGGAGGAAGAGGCCCTTTAAGGTACCAATCGTGGCCGGAAGATGACGGTCAGGGGTCGCAAGAGGGCGGACTAATGTCCGGTCCCCCTCCCCCCACTCCTCTCAACACCAGGAGACACCTCCGATGTCGCCAAGCGAACCTCCATCACGCAAAGGCCGCATCCGACGTCCTTTGCGAGAGGTTCGCTACAATGGACATAGCATTTATCCAGGAGCCGTGGATAAATGCTGGTCGTGTCCTGGGGCTAAGCCCGCATCTGGTAAGCTGGTCTATGCAAACGACCAACCTCGCCCTAGAGCGGCGTTGTTACTTAACAAAAATTTTGTTTTTTGTTATTTTGTTCTCCTTTCACGGTTCATAACTGAGGACCTGGTGGCGGTCTGGGCTAAAATACCCACTGCCCATGGCGAGCAGCAGGCAATGCTGGCCTCCGCCTATCTGCCCGGCGACTCGGAGGATGTGCCTACGGCGGCTACTTGTGCCCTGGTTGAGCACTGCCAGAGCAACCGGATCAGATGGATAGTCGCTTGCGATGCCAATGCGCATCACACGGTCTGGGGGAGCAGCAACATCAACAAAAGGGGTGAGTGCCTTTTTGAATATATTATTAGTAATAACTTAGGTATACTAAACCAGGGCAGCGAGCCTACGTTTATTAATGCAATTAGAGAGAAAGTCCTTGACTTAACTCTCTGCAGTATGAACATGTTGTCCGTTGTCTCAAGCTGACACGTTGCGAGTGAGATCACTATGCCATCACCACATTAGATTTGACATAGGATGTGCCTCCCAATGTAGCCTGGTTACTAGAAATCCCAGAAAGACCAACTGGGATCTCTTCTGTTTCGAACTTGAGCAATCCAGAGACTGCTCAACCCGTCCGATAATATCCGTAGACGATTTAGAGCATGAAGCTACGGTGCTTCATAGTAACGTTGAATCGGCGTATTACGCCAACTGCGAGCAAAAGCTTCGCAAGATCAGAAGGGCTGTTCCCTGGTGGAACAAAAACCTCGAAGATCTCAAAAAGACTGCGCGAAGGCTCTTCAACAAAAGCGAAGAGTGGGAGGGCCACATGGGACTCCTACAAGTTGGCTTTAACGCTCTACAACACAGAGCTGAGAAGGTCTAAACGGGCTACGTGGCGCCAACACTGCGGGCAGATTTCATCTCTTCCGGAAGCTGTCAGGCTACAAAAAGCCCTCTCCAAGGACCACTCAAACGGCATCTGTACGCTGAAAAAGCCGGATGGAACGTACACTTATAACCCAAAGGAAACGAGCAGCCTACTCTTGGCTACTCACTTTCCTGGGTGCGTGGCTGTGGAGCGACCCATCCCAGAGAGTGAGGCACCAACCTACCTCTCTGGAACTGGAGAGTGCCCACACCGGGGAGTGACTATAGTGGCAGACTCCAATGGGGATGAGGGAGGGGAACCCCCCCATCGCTCAGAACGTATTGGAAACATGCCCTATAGACTGTTTCACCAGAATAGCGGTCAATAGGCATTACACAGTTTCAGCCCATATAAATCACCTGTACCAGATGGAATTTATCCATGCTTGTTGCAGCGGGGACTGCACTCAATCGCACTCCGCCTATTTCGAGCTAGTCTCCTGCTTGGACACATACCAAGCAAATGGGCGAAAGTAAAAGTCGTGTTTATCCCAAAGGTAGGGAAAAAAGATTCCCAACTGCCTAAATCATATAGACCGATTAGTCATAGCTCCTTCTTCCTTAAAACTATGGAAAAGATAATTGACCAGCACATTAGGGAGGTAAATCTCAGTGAGCTTCCCCTTCATAAATACCAATACGCGTATCAAGCTGGTAAATCAACTGAGACTGCCAATCATTGCCTTACAACATCCATTGAAAAGGCCATCGGCGCTCAACAGATAGCACTAGGTGCCTTTTTAGACATCTCAGGAGCTTTTGACAACACGTCATACGTCACACGTTATCGGGTGGATTCTGGAAATGCTTAAATCCAGAATCATAACAGTAGACCTTGGTGGAACCATGATCTCAATCACAGCCACAAGGGGGTGCCCTCAAGGGGGAGTACTCTCTCCTCTCTTGTGGACTTTGGTCATTGACGAGCTACTGTATGAGCTCAACAACATAGGGTTGCCCACTCAAGGCTACGCTGATGATCTAGTCATCTATATAGTGGGCTGGCATGAGCAATCCATCTCGGACCGCATGCAGAAAGCCCTTAATATAGCCAACAGATGGTGTCAGGATAAAGGACTGTCCATAAACCCATCAAAAACTATGTTAGTCCCATTCACCAGGAAAAGGTCTCTTTCCCTAACAAGACCATCCCTAAATGGGTCCATCATTGACTTTTCGGTTGAGGCTAACTACTTGGGAGTCACACTCGACTCCAAGCTCAACTGGAATGCACACCTGGAAAAGACCATAAACAATGCCACTCGAGCACACTTTGCTTGCAACAGGCTTTTCGGTAGGACATGGGGCCTAAGTCCCAAAACGATCTACTGGTCTTTTAACACTGTGGTAAAACCGATCCTAACCTATGCATCGTTTGCTTGGTGGACGAAATCTACCCAGAAGACAGCTGCGGCTGCACTCACCAAATTACAACGACTGGTCTGCATTGGCATCACTGGAGCCATCCGAACATGCCCCACTGCAGCACTGGGCGTCATAACCGGCATACGACCCTTACCAATTACCCTGAAAAAGGAGGCCTGCCTGGGGGCACTTCGCCTTCAAAACATAACCAACATAAAAAGTTGTGACCTTACCGGGCTTCTTAGGGTTCTTGAACCCCTAATAAACGATCCCATTCTGCGCGTAACTGACGAAGAGAAACCAACACTAGTTTTCCATAGAAACTTCTCTGTAGTCTTGCACACTAGGAATGAATGGAAAACAAAATCAATATCTCTGCCCAGTGGATCACAAGCATGGTACACTAACGGTTCTAAGCTGGAAAACGGCGACACCGGGGCTGGCATTTTCGGACCAAGGTTCAACAAATCCATAGCCATGGGAAAATAGCCAACCATTTTCCAGGCAGAGATACATGCAATAGAAATCAGTGCTCGCGAATGCCTTCGTAGGAAAATGCAAGGCGCACAGATTTACATCTTCTCTGACAGTCAGGCAGCGCTCATAGCGCTGAGTTCCTCTACGATCTCATCCGGACTTGTAGAGAACTGTTTCCAGCAGCTGAGTGCCCTTGCCTCTAAGAACACCCTGACGGTGGGCTGGGTACCAGGGCGCGAAGGCCATATAGGAAACGAGGTGGCAGACTCCCTAGCTAAACGCGGGGCGATGACACCATTAATCGGCCCAGAGCCGTTCTGTGGACTATCGAAAGGACACAAACGAGAACTGCTCAGAAAATGGGAGGAAGCTGAGATGAATCGGAGACATCTCGTCCCCCAGATGACGCGATCAAAACGTATCATCAACCCAACAAAGAGTGAAAATCGCACTGTTACAGGTTACCTAACGGGTCACTGCAACCTTAGGTACCACCTTAAGAAATTAATATTAGATCATCCATGTAAGGGAAAGCTTGAGAAGATTCTAATCCGGAGAAAGCTGAATTTGCGCTTTTTAAGCCGAATGGTAATCGCGTGAAGCGTTAAAAAAGACGTTACGTACCTCGAACTTTCTTTGAGCTCGATTTTATGGAATTCAGACATGAGAAGTATTTCGCTCTTCCGAGTTAATCTAAAGTATTATGATTATTGATTTGCAACGCAGTGAAGTAGACAATTCCGACCCTATAAGGTATATATATTCTTGATCAGCACCACAATCCGAGTCGATCTAGCCACGTCCGTCTGTCTGTGTGTCCGTTTTAATTTTAATTAAATCAGACAACTATATCTTATAGCTGCCATAGGACCGATCGGACAATTTTGAGGAAAAAATCGAACTTAGCCTTTTTTTTCACATATTTTCATAAAATTTGAGACATGGCCATTTTGTATTATTCCAGAATTTCGGTTTTATTTTGTTGCTCGCAACATTTAGTTCGTTCGCAACATTTTTCGCATGCCAAAGTTAGCTTCCTTTCTTGTATTTTATATACACTGGATTAACATCGTTTGATCTTAGTTTTTATTTGTAGCTAAGTGATTCGGTTTCGAGTCCGAATACATCACTATATTTGGTGCATATTTCTGTTGATGTTGATTTGAATTGTGGGGGAAGATTTTTGTTAGTTGAGATAAAACAGTTTTTTCTCTCATTTCGGTATTGGTTTGAACTATTTCTCAGTTCGAAAGTGTTTAATCATTAATATTTATTATTTTATCAACATTGGTTGTATTCAGCAATTGAACAATACATTTTTGGTAATTATTATTCTTTAGTAATTAAATTTCTTTATGAAATCGATGCCAATTATTCCATCACATGGTATTGCAAAATAAGAATTTACTATATGAAACTAATGTGGAATTATATATTTATCTGTTTGTGTCTCAACGAAAATTAACCCTTTGGTTTTTATTAATTCTTGGCATTTTCCTTGAATGGTAATTCTATTATTTTTCTGAATATCATAAAATATGTCCGGATTTTTCTTTTAAAATCGTTATTCTGCACCGGTGTCTACTAGGAAAAAAGGTTTTTATTTGTTTCCGTGTTATAAAAAGGCAAGAAGGTGTTCTTATAAAGTTTAATTGTATACATTTGTTGGTTTAGTATTGTACATCTGAAGGTGTTTCAGACTATCCCGAGATGTTTTGGGTTACTTTCCGTTATTTCGGTAGTAGCCATTGTATAGTTACCGGCTTCAAGTATGGTGTTTAGCATGCCATGTTCACAATTTTTAGTCATTGTGGTTATGGCCTCCTTGGTGCTGAACTTTTTGGCATGTTGAGCCGATAAACCTTCATCAATATGAAGCTTCAAGGAGTTTCCTAAATTGGTTAATGCCACTGGTAAATTTTTCTTCAGTTTTACCTGTCTCCTGCATCGTCCTAGTCATTTTAGCCCTTATTACATCGGACGATTCGCCAACAATATTGGCTTTTAGTATGACAATTCTTGAAGAAATAGTAATCTCATTTTTAACCTTGTATAGGGTTGATCCTACTATTTTGGACTTAATTGCCTCGACGGCGGTTTAAAATCTTTCCAGATTTATTTTCTCGCCGTCTGACTCTCCTTCTTCTTCCTGTGTTAGTGGAATTGCTAATACCGCAGGAATGGTTAGATCATGAAGATCTCGCTCCTCAAAATTAGATTCTTCAACCTCAGTTTCAGGGTCTCGAGTTTCTAGCTCAGCTGGCTCAGTAACTTCGCCTGTTTGAAGTGTCAATTGGGTGTTTAAAATGTTTGGTATAAAATTTCCAACTTGTACTTTTCTTTTATAGACAGTAAGTGTTTTCGAAACCTATTCAGTTACTTCTGTGCAATGTTTTTTGTTTCGTCTCTCCCTATTTTCGTATATTATCGCGTTTGCTTGGTTAAATCACTCTACCAAACATTTGCGTGCTTGTTAACAGTTGCCTTTTGAACTGGCCTGTTCTTTGCTAACGAATTATACTATTTGTGGAATTGATGCTTTTTTTTTTGTTTAATACTTTGCACAATTCCATTCCATGTTAAGATTTTTATAGACTTTGCAGTCTATTAAAATCCAAGCTGAAAATTTTTTTTTTTTTTTGTTGGGAATGACTTGACTTTTCTGGTAGGCAGTGACTGCACGTATAATTGCATGTCTTCGGCAAATCCCATCAACATTTTCAGTGGTACAGAAAATGTGAAATGCCCGCCAGACTTAATACACTCTCCGTTAGCCCATCCAGCGTTGCAAAAAAAGGGCCCTCCTGTTGACCGATGGAGAGATAGTTCTTCAGGGTCGATGTAATACCAGTAAAACGTGTCCTATCAAGTTCACATCCATTTAACTCATATCTTATTTCATCCAAAAAATTGGCCATGCAATTATTTTTGAGCAAGCCATCAACAGAATTTGTACTGCTTGCCTCTGTAGTTTTTTCAATAATTTTGCTAAGAGTTCCTTCAAAGTGTAGAAAGCTTTCACATGGAAGGACATATAAACCTTGTTTTTGTATTGTGATACGAACTTCGTCATTTGTCTTGAAGTTTTGTTGATATGGAAAATAAGTGTCGTATCCCTTTCTTATGATACTATCATCGTTGATATCTTGAACATGAAAAATGTCATTCAATTGAAACTACTTTTTTATATTAAATATATTATATATATTTTTAATTGATAGAGCAGTTCGATTTTTTTAAGATACTTCTGATGACAAAGATGTTGTTTTCACTTCAGCTTTTAATTTAGTAATGTTGATAAGGGAGCGAAGAACAGGCTTTTAATTATAGCTTATCATTCTGCTGATCGTAAGTGTTATAAAACAAATGTCAAACAGGGTACTGGTCTTATAAATAATATAATTGATGCTCTACCCTTTGAGGCTCATTTACCTGGCTATAATATCTGTGGACCTGGCACTAAGCTAGAGAAACGATTAGCTCGAGGTGATCGTGGAATTAATGGCTTAGACGAAGCGTATAGAATCCATGATATAGAGTATTCAAATAGTAAGGACTTGGGTGATCGCCATAAAGCAGACTCTTTCTTAATTGAAAGGGCTTGGAATCGGGTAAAAGCAAAGGATAGTAGTATTGGAGAGAGAGCTAGAGCTTATTTTGTTACAAACATGATAAAGGATAAGAAAAAATTTGGAATGGGAACAAAGCATGTGAAAAAGAAGGCAGTAAAAAAATCTATTGCATCAATAATCAAGCATGCAACCAAGGAATTGAAAACGAATAAGCCACTTGACATTTTGAAGGCAATAAAAGAAGCACGTAAAGCAGTAAGCAATAGAATGGGATGTAAGAAAAATATTATTGTTCCTCGGGTTATTAATATACCCAAAATATGAGGCTTCTTGCCTCTCGTTCCAATTTTAACAGCTCTAAGTGCTGTTGGGAGTTTGGCATCAGGTAGTGCAGCAATCGCAAAGACTATTAATAATGCAAGAATGGCGCACAGCTGCAGGAAAACCAGAGGCATAATTGAAAGATGGAATCAGTTGCTTTGGGAGCAGGTTTATATTTACAACCATATAGGAAAGGATATGGGATCTCATTTTCGAAAAATAAACAAAAGCAAAAACGTAGTAAAAAAAACTAATAAATGAGAGCTACCCAAAAGAGCATTATCCAACTTGATGATGTTTGGCTTAAAAATATATCACACACTTTCGAGGAGTCTATATGAAAGACGAGTTACCGAAATTCCCTCTTCATCATGAGTGTGGAGTTATAAATTTAGCTGACTCTTCATCAAATGGAACGCATTGGGTGGCTTATTTTAAGAAAGAATTAGATTCATATTACTTCGACAGTTTTGGAAATTTACAACCCCTTTAGAAGTAATTAGATATTTGGGGAAAAACCTCAAGTATAACTATCAACGATTCCAAAAATTTGGGACTGTTAACTGCGGACACTAATGTCTAAAATTCTTGGTAGCCTGCACTTCGTTCCTCTAATGAGGCGGCATGTTTTATTATCCTACAACAACCTTTTGGTGATCTGTCCCTTTTTCTCACTCCACTTCCCAAAACAAGGAGTAGTGGGAGAAGAAATGCATTCCTTTGCCGCGTATAAATTCAGAGAGTTCTTGGAGGAAAAATATCATTCAGTGACCAGCAGTCGGCACCAGCAACAGCAACAGCACCAGCACCAGCTCCAGCACCAGCAACAGCTCCAGTAGCAGCACTAGCTCCAGCACCAGCACCAGCTTCACCACCAGCTCCAGCTCCAGCAACAGCAACAGCACCAGCACCAGCTCCAGCAACAACACCAGCAACATCACCAGCACCAGCAAAATTAATGCAAACACCTCGAACACCACCTCCACCTCCACCTCAACATCAACCTCCACCTCCAACAACATCATCACTATGGCATCCAAACTACCTCTTGGTGTTACCCAAGAGGATTTGAATTATATTCTTTAATATGTCATCTACTACCACAAAATTATAATACAAATTAATTGAAAATTTATAGACAAATTTTATTAAAAACGAATGTCTATCGAAGAAACTTTCTTCGAAATGGACAGGTGAAAGGAACAAGGGCATTGAAGTATTCTGAAATTATAAAGCCACTCTTAGTTAAATCTCCGATGGCCGAGTCTACACCAAAACAAACTAAAGAAATGGTAACCGGTAATGGTTTCATGAGTTTTGATATGAAAAAACCGAGTTTCTTCTATTAGGATGAGAATTGGTGGAGCGATTGGAGCTTTTAATAAGTTCACATTCAACTGGAAACACAAGCTTAACTAATGAAATTACATCTATAGTTGAAGAGTTAAGAGAGGCACAAATAATACATTAATATAGTATATATTTCGAGATTTAAAATAAAATAAGGTTATTTGCATAATGTCTGTTGACAAGTTTGGATGCTATATTAACGAAAAGCAGAGGTCTTGCCCGGTTTAAACGATATGAGAAAACTGCATCAGGACTTTACTTAGACTAGGATGGAAATTTTTATATTCAAAAAAGGCGTATAAAAAATGGAGGCTTTCTCCAACTGAGAATAGAGATATAGTAATTAAAGAATATGTCGATAAAGCTATTCATGAGTTGAGAGTATCTCTATCATCATTGAATATTAAGTTTCAAGAAGAAATTGGACAAAGTTTTAATGGACCTGAAAAAATTGATGTTGATACATAAGGAAATTTTAACATTCAGCGTATGAAAAATGGAGATAAGCAAAAAGAATCTGATGATAAAGCTACAAAAGACTATGTTGATGAATCTGTAAAGAGACCAAGGGATTCAATTATTTCACATCGAAATGAATTAACTGTGACTATACCTGATATTAAAACAGCAGATATTAAAGATCGATTGGACAGACTTGAGGTTGTTATCTAAAGCATTATTGAAAAAGTTAGGTTCTCGAAATAAGTTTTCTGTCTTTTCAATTTTAAAATAAATTTATAAATTAATATGAGTAGACTTGGTATAATAACTGATTTACCCGCTCCATCACGCAAACATTTTTTGCGTCGTAGAGTCATTTTGAGGGGAATTGATGATTTATTTCAAGTTGACTTAGTCGAAATGGGGAAATATTCATCATCATATAATGGATATCGCTACCTGCTAACGGTAATTTATACGTTTTCCAAATTTGCTTGGGGTGAAGCAATTAAGACAAGAAGTGCCAAAGATGTTACTGAGGCCATGGAAAAGTGTTTAAGATTGGTGGTAGAGTACCTAAGAATCTTCAAACGGATGATGGAAATGAGTTTTTTAACAACCAATTTAATGAAGCGATATAAAATTAATCATTATTCAACATTTAGTACACTAAAGGCTTCAATTGTTGAACGACTTAATAGAACATTAAAAGAACTCATGTGAAGAGAATTCAGTTTTAATGGAACATACAAATGGATTGATATGTACAAACGTCTAATTTCTGTTTATAACAAAACAACACAAAGCACAATAAAAATGCCACCTATCAGTGTGAACCATAGCATACTGTTTACAGTAACATGAAACTATTTACAGGTAGCAAACTAAAGATTGGAGAAAATGTACGAATTAGTAAATATAAAGGAGTATTTGAAAAGTCGTATACTCCAAATTGGAGCACCGAAATCTTTAAAATTATTAAAGAACAAAATACCTATCCTACTACTGGAAGATTTAAGAGGCAATCCTATTAAGGGTGGGTTTTATAAAGCAGAACTGAAAAAACCCGTTTTTCTGATGAATACCTAGTTGAAAAAGTCTTGAAAAGAAAGGGTAATAGAGCTTTTGTGCGCTGGCTCAATTTTCCAAAAACTGATGACAGTTGGATTGAGAAATCTGAAATTTTGTAGTAATTGAAACACAGGTGGAAATATATTTTTTTTTTTGTTTTTTTATATTAAAAGTAATAATTATTACTATTATATACATTGTAATTATTTTTAATTTGATTTTCTTAGATTTAATACACTTTCAAATAAATTATTATTATATTAAAAACTTAAATAAACTGTTTTATTTATACATGTCATTTTAAAATTATTTGATTAACATTTATATTTATATATATATATACATACATTTAAATTTATTTGTTTTTTTTTTTTTTTAGCCTTCTCTTTATTTTGGTGCATAATAATCTGTACATAAATATTATATAAAATTTTCAAATTCAATAGTATTTGAACTTTAATTTTCGTCTAACTTTCTTTTTAGCCTTCTTGTTTTCACTTGTTGTGGGGCTAGCTATTTGTTCGCGCCAAAGACTTGCTTGTTCTTGCAAAGTTGACATTTTATATACCATTTCTTTTTCTACTGTTTTATAATGTCCTAGTGCCAGAGTTGAAACTACATCGTCACAGGTGATTATTTTATCATCTTTATTATCTAATGTAATTTTACTATTTTTTAATGTACTTATTTCATGTCCTCTAGATCTAAACATTTACATGCTATCACATTCTTGCTGACCAGTAAATAAACAATTTTTATATCCCTCAAATGTTATTTTCTCTAGACAACTACGTTTTATTCCCTTATTTTTTGTATACACTTCTGAGGTTGACTAGCAACACTTTCAGATGTGTGGGCATACATCTTTGATCTAAAGCCTACAAACTCTGTCATTTACATCCCATTCAACTCATCCTTAAAAAACCGAACAGCTTTTAACTTCACTGTTTTAAATTATATTTTAATGCTTTTCACGCCAAAGGGCGCTTATTTTCCGGAGGCAGTGTGATCCCGTACACTCGCTCTCTCTCTCCCTTTTCCATGGGACTTTACGGGCATAGAGCTTCCAATCCGCTTTCCCAAGCTAGGCGTAAGACTCCTACTTTTATGTATTTCAGTTCTAATTTACCACTCTACCAATAAAGACCAACGCACGTCGCGTAAAATCCCGAAAAGTATTTTCGTGTTGTTATTTATCGAGTGTATTTCAGGTTAAAGCCATCCCCCTCCGAACATTTGGTCCTTCGAGCCGGATAATCCATCCATTTCCAGCAGCTCCGGTGGCTTTAACACCGCACAAGATAAGTGAACATTTCTGTTGCCGGTCATTTCTATAATTTTGTTTAAATCCGAGTCCGACTGATCCGACACTACCGGCAGCTTCCGATTCCAAAGCCGATTTTTTGTATTCCAATTGGCGCAATTAATTTTTATTAAATTACTGCGAATTCCAAAATACTAGGTGTGTGTTTTAAATATATGCCAAGCCACAGTGAAACTTCCAATTCCAAATTTCTCTTCGTTCACTGTGTTCCGCTTGCATGTATTTTCACATATACCCTTACATACAGTCCGATACAGTCCACTCCACTGATCTACGATCGCCACCAACAATTCACACCAAATTGAATAAATATACAAAAGCACAAATATATCTGCACGGGTGTTTCAAAATTTAAAATTATTTACACCACAAATATAATTCCAAATTGTGCATAATAAATATTTATTTAAATTTCCCAAAGAACAGAATTCCAAAACATTAAATTATAAAATCTACA
>VNJU01003855.1:0-11645 GCA_008042675.1 Drosophila seguyi | reverse complement strand
GACATTTTGGAGATGTTCTCAGATTTTTTAAGTTTTACGTTGAATAAATATTCGTATAACTTGGTTATTCTTCTATTTGAGCACTGATATATAGAGCACAAAGAATTGGAGCTCTGAAATAAAAACTTTTCTTAATTTTCGATTAAATACTTGGTTGAAGTCTTGTGGCTTAAGTATATGAGCACCACTGCACTTTTAAATAAAAAACAAACACGATATATTAACATAGAAAAATCGACCAAAAAAATCTGGTCCATGCTGCAATGGGAAAACGAGCTTGAGCTTGCGCTCCCGTCCGCGCTCGCCCCGCTTGTGCTCTTCCGCTCCCAGCCTCCCCTGTGCCCACTCGCTCCGGAGCTCGGGTTGTGACCGAACTATGCGGTCGGCTGCCGTTGATCTCACGCGCTCGCTTTGACGAAGCAAAGCGAGCTGGAGCACGGCGTTAGTTTTAGGCTTAGAAGTTAGTCTGCAAACTGAATTGCAATGAAGTGCATGAACTTGAATATTTACCCCGACGCCCCCGTGCCTACTTATTTCTACATCCTAATTTTTCGACAGCGTCGTGGGGTGTTATAAAAATTTCAAACATAGTTTTGTGTTATATTCGACCAGATAAACAATCTGTACTAGGTCACTCCAAGAGTTCAGAATCACTGTTACACTGTGTTATTAAAGGAAGGTAAGCAGTAAAAATGTATGTATTCCTTGAATACCGATAATTCCCACTGGTCTTCCGTTTGACTTTAAACGATTGCAATTTCCAGTTTGCCTTGCGTTCGCAATGACCATTAACAAGACCAATCGCTTAGGGCTTGCGGGATAAATTTAGAAAATCATTGTTTTTCACATGGACAGTTATACGTTGAGTGTTCACGAGTTAGGAAACCATCCGATTTGTCTATGTTAACGTCAGACGAAAAAAACAAAAAATGTGGTTTACCTAATAGCACTTCAATAAAAAGGATAATTTGCGGACACGTATGAAAAATTGTTCTTTATCTTTTAATCACCAAACGAAATATTATATAAAACTAAGTCATCTGATGGCGAAACGGGATTCGCCAGGTTTGCTATGCTGAAAAATTTTGAAATACAAAAGATGATGAAAGATGACAAAAGATGATGAAAGATTATCAAAGATGATGATGAAAGATGATGATGAAAGATAATAAAGAAAGATGATGACAAATGAAAGATTAAATATGATCAACATTCAAAATGCGCAGTGCAGAAAGAAAGAGGGATGGCGAGCGAAGCGAGCGGGCGGACCTAGGCGAGCAAGCGGAGCGAGCGCCCCGAAGTGAAGGGTGGATAGTAAAAATATAAAGGTTTTTTCTAACAATTTAAACGTTGTAGATATTCTCAATATATAAAAGAGTAAAGGTGGGAGTTGTGGACACCGTTTCCTTTTTCACTTAAATCTTTTCACCTGGAGCATATTATGCATGTGCATATATGTGCATATCAATGGAAAGCTAGAGACCTTAGCTAACTAGATTTAAAATAGTTACATTGATATCTATCATTGAACAAAAAATTTTTAAGTCTTTGTAAAGAAGTCATTTGTCAATTTCAAAATATGGGTGGGTGGGGGGTGGGGAGGGGCTGTCTACCTTTGTAAAACGTTTTAAAATTAAACAAGAAAGGATATACATAAATACCCTTGCAGTAATTAGAAGAAGAAGAAGTAAATGTTCTGACTTTTTCGCTTTCTCGGGTACTGTCATAAAATAAATGTTGCCAGTGCAGAATGTGGCTGGCGAAAAATGTTGCAAGCAACAAAGCCAAACATATATATATATTCCTATGGCAGCTATATGATATAGTGGTCCGATTTTGATAAAATTAAAACCGAAATTCTGGAATATTACAAAATAGCCATGTCTCAAATTTTATGAAAATATGTGTAAAATTGGCTTAGTTAGATTTTTTTTCTCAAAATGTTCATATCGGTCCTAAGGCAGCTATATGATATAGTTGTCCGATTTTAATAAAATTAAAACCGAAATTTAAGAATAATACAAAATGCCCAAATCTCAAATTTTATGGAAATTGGCTAAGTTATAAATTTTTTCATTTAAAATTACCGATCGTTCCTATGGCAGCTATATGATATAGTCGTCCGATCCGGCCGGTTCCGACTTATATAGTAGTGAGAGCATATAGAAGACTATCTGCAAAGTTTCATTCAGATAGCTTTAAAACTGAGGGACTAGTTTGCGTTGAAACAGACGGACAGACGGACAGACGGACATGGCTAGATCGACTCGGCTGTTGATGCTGATCAAGAATATATATACTATATAAATAGAAATGTCTCCTTCACTGCGTTGCAAACTTCGGACTAAAATTATAATACCCTGCAAGGGTATAAAAAGTTAAACGCAATCAAATAAAGAAAATATGGAAGTTTATTAAAATTTCCTTGGCAAGCTTATAGAGTCTTGCCAAATCCTTGATCGCCTTAGCCGCTTTTTTCTCTGTGTTATTATTTAGTATATCTCCTTTACTGCTTTGCAAACTTCTGACTAAAATTATAATACCCTGCAAGGGTATAAAAAGTTAAACGCAATCAAATAAAGAAAATATGGAAGTTTATTAAAATTTCCTTGGAAAGCTTATAGAGTCTTGCCAAATCCTTGATCGCCTTAGTCGCTTTTTTCTCTGTGTTATTATTTAGTATATCTAAAGGGTGCCATATTCGTTGTCTTCCCCACAAGCAACATTGAAGAAAAGCATAAAAACATATAAGGAGGAGTCTACTAGAATATGAGGGTAACCTCTGGTTTGCAACCCAGTTTAAGCCGCGTAAAGCGAAAAGTAAAAAGTTCTGTTAAATCGACTCAATGCGTTTACTGTGAACCCCATACTGAGGGCTCCAAACGCAAGATCCATATTATAAGATAGGACGAACTAAAGAAATATATTTAGATTTTGTAACGTACGGGTCATTGAATTCGTTCGACCAACGTTTATGAATCCAAGCACACATCTGGCTTTATTCATCATGCAAGAAATATGATCAATAAAGTCAAGTTTAGGATCTAGACGGACACCTAAATCATCAACTAAAGCAATCCTTACCAAAGGGCAGCAGTTCAGCGTGTAAATTGCAAGCTTGGAAGCAACACGAGAGAATGTCATAAGCTTGCATTTAGAGCCGTTTAGGTTTAATAGGTTTGCACTGCACCATGTTTGAAAATTGTTAAGATATGTTTGTAAATCTGACTGGCAAGACGCGTCCGTATATTGCATACAAATTTTGACGTCTTCCGCGTACATAAGTACTCTGGAGTTAGTCAGGACATTGGGCAGATCGTTAATAAATAATGTAAACAGCAGGGGACCCAAATGGCTTCCTTGCGGGACGCCAGAAGTAACCCTGAGAACATTAGATAAGGTGTTTTTAAATAGGACCTTTTGCGTCCTGCCATTCAGATAACTTGAGATCCAACTAAGAAGATCAACCGGAAATCCCATAAGGTCGAGTTTCCGAACAAGGAGAGAATGGTTGACAGAGTCGAATGCTTTACTGAAATCAGTATAGATTACGTCCGTCTGAAAGTTTTTATGGAAGCCCCTTATTATGAAAGAAGTGAGCTCCAAAAGATTAGTATTCGTTGATCTTCGCTTTATAAATCTATGTTGACATAAAGAAATAATGATCTTATCAGGCGCTACAAGTGAGGAGTAATGATTTTTTCGAAAAGTTTTTGGATGGCCGACAACTTAGAGATTCCTCTATAGTTGGTGGCATCCGATTTGCTACCTTTTTTGTGGAGAGGAATAACAAATGAGTCCTTCCAAACAAGGGGAAAGTGAGAGGTCTCTAAGGACAAGGTAAACAATTTTAGAAGGGGATTGCATTGGGGGTCGGCACAATACCTAAGCACACAGCGCAAGAAAAAAACACGTCCGCTCACTTGGAAGAGAAATAGATTTTAATGCATTATAATACATATTGTGCTTATATAAATTGCATTTATTAATGCTACTTATTTCCAATATTTTGAGCTAAGAGACTCGTTGTGTTATTTGTGTATCAGTCATTCGGCTTTGTGCGTCACAAACTACACATTTTATCGCGGATGCCAAACGCTCTGAAGGCACTGAGCTATCCGGCGGTGCAGCCTTTCATGTGCTCCCGCCACGTATCCACACAGGATCATGGTGCAGCCTTTCATGTGCTCCCGGTACGTATCCACACAGGATCATGGCGCAGCCTCTCATATGCTCCCGCCACGCATCCACACAGGATCATGGTGCGGCCTCTCATATGCTCCCGCCACGCATCCACACAGGATCATGGTGCAGCCTCGTTCACATCTAATTGGACTTCTAGTAGCGCGTCTTGTCAGGAGCGTAGACTCCCTTGTACAAAACTCGCGAAATCCTACAATGGCGACCTGCCCTGATCAACCCAAACAACGAAACAACAGTTTTCATGGCCCTTACACAATTTTCCGTGTCTATGCTTAAAGTGTGATGTAGATAAACGAACTTAGTGAAAGCATCTATCATAACAATTAAGTAATCCCTTGATCGTTCTTGTCACTTAGCTTTCCCGTAATGTCAATGTGCAAAGTATGCCAGGGGATAGCAATCATTTTCTGCAGGAAGTGGAGTACGACTTAGAAAATTTGCCTGGGCCATTTCCTCCCCTTTGCTGTACTCAATGCTAAATTGAAAGGCTTGTAAATATCCCCACTACCGATGTATCCTAGGTGTCAAAGTTGATTTGAAACGGCTAGCCCTTAAAGAAGCGCAGTCTGTACATATAACACATTCTCGTCCTTGTGAATAATGCCTAAAATGCTTCAGAGCATTTACAACAGCTTGGGTTTCTAATTCGTATTAAAGATATTTTGCCTCCGCTGGAGTTGTACTTTTACTAAAGTACTCGATGACATATGGGTTTTTGTCTATTTTGTGGAACAGAATTGCCCCATAATCAACTATACTTGCATCTGTGAGCAACTCGACAGGGTGTTTCGGATCGAAGATAGTCAATTCTGGAGCACTAGTTAAAATTAATATTACTTTCTGCCTTAATATTTCATGTTCACCTTGTCAGGTCAATTCTTTACATTTTTAAGAAGTTAATAGAAATATAGGCTTTAGCATTTCTGAGAATTTCGGCACGAACTGGCAGAAGCAAGAAGCCAATCCGATAAATTGCCTTAGCTGCGGAACCGTTTGCGGAGGAGTGGTTCTACAAGTGCTTTTATTTTGAGATTGTTCGGTCGAATTTCTCCTGCACTAACTTCATAGCCTAAATTTTCTATTTTTTCCATCTAAATATATTTAAACAAGAAATGAACCTAGCTCCCCGCATTCGAACAATTTGATTCGAAATTACTGGTAAAAGATATTTATCCGCAACTGTATTTGCATTGAATTTCCTATAGTCTACGCATAAGCGATCTGTACCATTCTTCTTCTTGACCAGCATAGTCGGACTAGCAAAAGGGGAACTACTCGGTCGGATAACTTTGGCGGACAACAATTCGTCTATCATTCGCCTTACATTGGACTTCTCATCTTCTCCTTGCCTATATGGACGCTGAATAGTTTTAGTGGATCACTTAGACGTATACTAAGCAAATCGGTTGTTGCTCTTGTGTGTGGAATGCCATCAACAAACGATTTAGAATATTTTCCCAAAATTTCAGTTTGTCTTTCTTTTTCGAACTTCTTAATATCTCTACTGAAATTAAAACGACTAATCAAAGTTGAATCATACGACAGTTCTTTTACAATTTTAGACTTCTAAACTCAAAATTATTTATTACAACTCCATCTCTCGTCCAATTTAAATTTCAAAATTAAGAACCCTTTCCTTTATAAGAGAACATTCAGCGCCTGAATCAAAACGAAATGGAATGGACTCACCAAATTGTTTTAAAATGCCCTTAACTTCATCGGCCAAGTACTGCGATAAATATATCGATAGATTGATATTTTGATATATTATTAACAACCCAACTTCTTCACACGGTGACACTTTTAAAAACATGCAATAAAAATGGTGTTACTTTTTTCACGGTAAAAAAATTATTTTTTCCGGGGAACAAAGCAGACGCGTCTGTTCCGTCAGGTATTCGGAACAAAACAATCGAGCTTCAATAGCGCACACATGACATTTGACAGATCCATCATATCTGTCCTGTGTCAAAAGTTACACAGGGTTGTCCATAACCCCCCGAGTCGACAACTGCCACCATTACCCTATAGTTGTCCATAGCTTATAGAAGACTAGTTTCATTCAGATAGCTTCAAAACTGAGGCACCAGTTTGCGTAAAAACTGACAAACCTGATCACTGACACTGATGTTGAAATATCGGAAATATCTCCAATTATAAAATTTTGAGTGAAAAAAGTTCAACTATTACAGTTCTGCTGGGTGCCAATTGGAAAATCACTTCGGCATGTCGAAGTTTAAATATCCTTGCAGAAAGTATAAGAAACGAACTAAATGTTGCCACAAAATTAAAACCGAAATTCTAGAATAATAAAAAATGGCCATATCTTAAATTTTATAAAAATATGTGAAAAATTAAGCTATAATTTTTATCATTAAAATTTACCGATCGTTCCTATGGCAGCTATATGATATAGTCGTCCGATCCTGCCGGTTTCAACTTATAAAGTAGTGAGAGCATATAGAAGACTAATTGCAAAGTTTCATTCAGATTAAAAACTGGGGAATTAGTTTGCGTAGAAACGGACGGACGGACAGACGGACAGACGGACAGATGGACACGGCTAGATCGATTGGGCTGTTGATTCTGATCAAGAATATATATACTTTATAGGGTCGGAAATGTCTCTTTCACTGCGTTGCAAACTTCTGACTAAAATTATAATACCCTGCAAGGGTATAACAAGAATTCCGCATTAGTGGTTATAAAGGATTATTATTTTGAAGGATATTGCATTAGATCATTTATAATTCATCCATAAATGTAAAATAGTGTAGGGTAAATGTGAGACAAAAGCAGTTAAACAACAGTAAAGTAAAATCATAAGAACAAGTACTGAAGCAGCATAGTAAAATCAGATATCAGCAGGAGAACCTGCCTCAGAGCAACAGCAAAGCGACAGGAGAGCGACAGAGAGAGATTTAACAAGAAATGAAGGTAAGTCCAGAAAACTACACATTGGTGCTAAATAGCTAAGCTGAAGTTACAAAAATCCTATGACTGTGAATGGTACTGAAAATGTAGCAGATATAGCAGAAATAAAAGGGTGTGGAACTTAAAAAGAACAAGAAAAGTTTACCTTACCTCTGTATTTTATAAAATAGTTTTCTGCCGTGCTGAAAAAGTTATGAATATGAAATATGAGCAACATACTGCAAAGGCAAAAGGAAAGAGGGGTGGCGAGCAAAGCGAGTGTCCCGAAGCGAAGCGGAGGGGGCCTTGCTATTCATAAATGTATATATTTATAAAAATACATTTTTTTATAACTTATTTGTAAGAAACAATTAAAGCGTATACTTTACCTCTCGTGTTACAATAAATCCAGCTGTCATCGGAGAAATAAAAGACGCTGACATGTGTATTGTTTGGCAAAATGCTAGAACTGCAGCTGAATGTCCATAGTTTGGCGCTATATCAATTATGTTAGCCATTGCTCCTGCATAAGATGCTGTTATAAATATAACTGCTATAAACCATACTGTTAACAATATGTGTACATTATCTATGTGGCCGATGCAATATATTAATATTCCTGGAATAATTTGTGAGAGGGCTGTAAATACTTTTCTTACAGTAGTAAGACTTAAAACTTTGTACAGTAACAATTTATCAGCAATATAACAAAAAAAAACCGAGGAAACATATGAGCCAATAAATGGCATACCAGAAAGAAAACCATTTGTTTCAAAATTGAACTTTAAAACGTTTCCCATAAATGTAGGCCCATTTACTATAAAAATGTAATGAATAAATATTCGTCCAAATGTTGTAATGGCAATCGCCCAAGCTGGCAAGGAACCAAATATCTTCAGCCAAGGCACTTTTACTCTATTCAATTTGTTTACTTCATTGCTTACATTAAGCTCTATATAATTTAACTCTTCTTTAGTTATGCGTGGATGCTCACCAGGTGTATTGTATGCTAAAAAATACCATAATAAACACCATCCAGTACCTAAGGTACCAGTTGTATAAAAAACATATGGCCATCCGAACTCCGATAAAATAAATCCACACAAAGGGTAGGTTAACCCAATACCTATACTAAAACCTTGAAAACTTGACATAAACCTTGATCGTTCGGTAAGTGGGATCCAATAGCCAACTATTGCATACATTGCAGGCCATGTCAAGCCAGAGGCAAATCCCTGAATGGATCTAAGAACAATAACAGCTATGTAATGTAATTGTGCTGCTAACGGCATCAGTATACTACATAAAGCTGTTGCTAACTGTGACCATCCGAATACGCACTTAGTTCCAAACATTTCTGTGGCCACTCCACCAGCCACCTGGGATAATACATAACACCAATAGAAAGAACTTATTATGACGGATTTTACTATAGATGTTTGGTCTTCACTACCACCACTCTAAAAACATTAGAATATATAAATGTTAAAATTACTTTAATACGCATAATATTACCAAAACTTGTTGCGATTGCGATCCGATAATGGACTGATTGCGTGTTGAATTATCATTTGAAATCATTGCTACCAGAGCGAAGTTCATATCATTTCGCATCATAAAGGAGACCAAAAAGCCAGACCACGATAAAAAATATAGCACTAAACGAGCTGGAATTTTATCTGCAATTATATAATATGAAATTTGGTGTAAAGAAAATATTTTTGAATAATTGTTTGCTTTATGAAACTACTTAAAATAAAGGAACCAGGAAAAACTACCTAGACAGTATGCAAATACAGTCGTATTTTTAAAACAAAATAATACAAAATGGTCATGTCTTAAAGTATATAAAAATATGTTTAAAAACGGCGAACGTATAGTAAATTTTCCACAAAAATTTCGATTGTTTCTATAGTAGCTATATGATGTAGTTGTTTGTCAGAAGACAATCTGCAAGTTGTTTGTTAGATAGCTTCAAAACTGAGGGACTGGTTTACACAGAAACGGAGAGACGAACAACTTTTGGCTAAAATAAAAAAATAAAAATAAAAAATTAAAAACAAGCATTTTTTTCATTAAATAACCTATCTATCATAAAACGACCCAAACCTCATTCATAATGTTAACGGAGAGGGCGCCTATTTTCCGGAGGCAGTGTCACCCCGTACACTCTCTCTCTCTCCCTCTCACTCGGAACTCAGCTTCCAATCCGCTCACCCAGGCTAGTTTTAAGTCTCTTGTATTGAGTTCTAATTATCTATTCCATTAAAAAAGACCTACGCACGTCGCGCAAAACCCCGAAAGTCCTTCGAGCCGGATAGTTCCATCCCCAGCAACTTCGGTAGCTAAGAAACGGCAAAAGACAAGTGAACTCTTCATTAGTGGTACCGGTAATTTATGATTTTGTCTAAATCCGACACTACGGCAGCTTTCAATTCAAAGTCCGATATTTGTATTCCAATTGTCACAAATTATTTATTATAAATTCCTTCGAATTCCAATATTCAAGAGTGTATGATTAAGTAATTACCATAAGCCACAGTGATACACCCAAATCTGAATTTCCCTTCGTTCACTGTGTTCCGCTTGCACTTATATCGCACTTGTACACCTACATACATATATCAAATTCAGTCCACTCCACTGATCAAAAGCACAAATATATAGGCACTGGTGTTTCAGTATTTAAAATTATTTACACCGCAAATATACTTCCAAATTATTCATAATAAATATTTATATAAACGTCCTAAAGAATAATAATTCCAAGACATTAAATTAAATGCCGAATTAATTTGTGCATTTATTTATTTATTTACATACTCTTCCCTTCTCTATCCTGAGCTAAGCTTAGTCCAAATCTATATAAAAATTAGTATGGTTTTTCTTGCTGACGCTTTTACTTCAGTACGTAGGAACCGATTTCCACGGTTTTGAATTCGTTGCAAAAAAAATTCTGGAAAAAGAGCAACAGAAAAGCGGGGAGATAATTTTTTATATACAGCGCCATTTTTAATACATTTGGTTTCCTAACATTTCACTTGGAAACCATCAAATCAATCACCTGTACTGCGCCAATTTTTATTAAATTACAAAAGCAGGCATTTGTGTTTAAGGTGGTAAGAACAACTGTGTAAATTATGTGGATCGTGCATTTGAGGTTAAGTTCACCACTCTGTCCATAGTTCAAAATGTCTACAGAACGAAGTGCGAACATCGGCCGCAGCACAAGGCATGCAAGCCACACACAAGGGTATTTACAGAACTGAAGCGACGAAAGACAAAATATAAGAAGAGAAAATAAACGACTGAGAAAAGGGGTGAGCAAACGAAGATCATTGGCATCATATAATCGCCTGGCATTCCAATATGATCCCATGGCGAACTATATTGTTGATGAAAATGTAGATATTGGACCAATGACGACTATACCCCGATATTGCAATGCTTTAAAGTTTAAAAGAAAAACGATTTGATGGTGCTGCGCAATGGGAAAAAAGAAGCTGCATCCCTTAATTACACCACCACAGCCACTGAAGCACCGCCATTTTTAAAACAGCAACCCAGTGCGTTATATGTACATATATTGTTTGACAGATAAGGTCGAGAAAGAGAACGAAGCTTGTTCAGAGCTAATTTCAGTTAGCTTACTCTTAAGGCAACATACGAATATTTCTATTTTGTCTATGAAAGGTGTTCCGCGCAGCTCATGGAACAGATCGATACGATCTCGTCAAAAGCAGCTCCAGTCCAATTCCTTGACCCCAACATTTCTTTTTGTGTGGCTCTCGGCTTCCTTCGTGCGATACGGAAATTTCCTAGGGCGAGACCTTTTCAGAGCGGGCATAAACAATCCTGCGCTGACCCCTGTCGAAAAGTTGTTCTATTTAAATGCCAAGACTAGTGGTGAAGCACATTCCTCATAGTTTCCATTTACCAATTCCAATTCAGCCTGGGAAAACCTATCTCAGCGCTTCAAAAACAAACGAGCTCTGGTGAGCCAACTGAAAAAGTTATTAAACATGCGTCTCCCCGAACTGCTTTAACACGATTTGCTCTGGTGACTTCTGGCCAGAGCACGTTGTAGTTAAAGAGTTCGAAGCCAAAACAAAGAAAAAGCGGCCAGAGGGAGTACGGCTCCCTATACAAACACAAGCCGCTAAGACCACTGCAAAGACCACCTCGACACCCTCAGCCCCAAAAAACTAACCACTTCCTTCCAACTTTCCTATCAGAATACTAGAGGCTTACGCAGCAAGCTCTCAAAATTATATTCTGACAGCTTTTCCTTTGCATCCCAGGTTATTGTGTTTACTGAAACTTGGCTAAAACCAGAGATCCTTAGCTCTGAGATTTTTCCGGGTAAGTACACAATTTATAGAGTTGACCGTCCTGTCCAGCGAGGAGGTGGAGTTTTAATTGCCGTTGACTCCTCCCTTATCTCCGAACTGGTTGGCCTTGACGATGTCACTGACATCGAATTTATTTGTGTGAAACTAGCACATTCAGGTAGCTTAATTTACTTTACA
>VNJU01003852.1:0-30778 GCA_008042675.1 Drosophila seguyi | reverse complement strand
GAGCTGTGGACTGTAATTGTAGATTTTATAATTTAATGTTTTGGAATAACTATTCTTTGGGAAATTTAAATAAATATTTATTATGCACAATTTGGAATTATATTTGTGGTGTAAATAATTTTAATTATTACAACACCCGTGCAGATATATTTGTGCTTTTGTATATTTATTAAATTTGGTGTAAATTATTATTAACGAGTCAGCGGAGTGGACTGTATTTGAAATGTGTAGGAAATATGTACATACATATATAAGTAGAAATCAATGCAAGCGGAACACAGTGAACTACGAGAAATTTGGAATTGAAAGTTTCACTGTGGCTTGAAATCGGAACTTAAGGAAAAGAATGAAGTAACAATTATTTATTTGGAATAGGAATTTATTGGCTGCCGTAGTGTCGGATCAATCGGTCTTGGATTTAGACAATAATCATACAGAGAAGTTAGATGAACGGAGTTTCACAAAACCTAACTGTATGACCGGCAGCAATAATATAATTGTTACTTATCTTGTGCGGTGTTAAAGCCACCGGAGCTGCTGGAAGTGGATGGATTATCCGGCTCTGATGGACCAAATGTTCGGAGGGGGGTGGCTTTAACCTGAAATGCACTCGTTAAGTAAAAAACACGGAAGAAACTATTCGGGGTTTTACGCGACGTGCGTTGGTCTTTATTTGTGGAATGGTAAATTAGAACTACTACATGGAATCTTAAAGTTAGCTTGGGAGAGCGGATTGGAAGCTCTATGCACGAAAGTCCCGTGGAAGAGGGAGAGAGAGAGCGAGTGTACGGGATCACACTGCCTCCGGAAAATAAGCGCCCTTTGGCGTGAACAATATATTATTATTTTTTATAATATTATTCTAGTATTATTTATTTTTAAGAAATACAGGCATTTTATTAGTCAGTAGAATTATTCGAAATATTTTATTACATATTTAATGTATCCTATATAATATTTTGTACCTTCTTAATTCATACATTTAAATTCTAATTTGTGTAATTAATTTTTAAAGTAAAATAATTCAATTTCATTATCTTTCCTCACTGATTCAAGGCTAATTTTTAATATTTCTGATCCGAAAGTAACTGAAAAATCTTTGGAAAAACATTGTTTTGAATATTGTGTAAATCCTTATCTGTTATCCTGCTAGAACTATGGGCTTACAGCTCTAAAAAGGACTTAAATTATTTTTTAAAAAACTCCCCTAAATCATCTATCATCTATTGAGCTAAATTGATAACTTTTCTGTCCATAAAAGCCTGTTCCATTTACATTTTCCCCGCCTCACCAACCCCACTGGACCTCAGGCTAATTGCTGAATTAGAAAGGACTTGCAGGGGACTCCCCGCCCTCCCGGCCAAGACTGCGTCCATTGTTCCTGGCCTGTAATCGGATTATCGCCATCGGATCGCCATTGGGGGAACCCCCCGGGAACCGCGTGCACTAATGGGGCATGAAAGGTGTGACTGCTGGGAAGTCCAGGGGGAAGTCCAAGTCGAAGTTCGGCCAAGATGCAGTGTGCCAAGCCAAGGCGTTGACACAAAAAAGAACTTGGCTTGGGTGCGAGGGAGGGTTGGGAGGGTTCATTGGTTCGCTGGGTAGTGCGAAAAGAGGAGTGGCAGTGGGCGCGGCGCATGCGTTCGTGTCCTGCCAAAGGACATTCACCTCTGGGCTTCGGTTTTGCCGCCAAACGGGGTGCATTTATGTGTATGCGAAGCACTCGTATTTGTATCTAATTGCAGGCGCGCCCACTCTCAACGAAAATGTTGAGGGAAAACTCAAGGAAAATAAACAAAACTGGGAAAATGGGTGGAAAATACGGCCTAATTGAATTAGGGAAAATTTACATTACACAAAAAATTTGAATAAATAATGCCAAATGAGAGGCTTGTCTTGAGAGGATCTGTATCTGTGGAGCTTACACCGCTCTGTGTATTATGTACTATATCCTTTATACTCTATATCCTTGTGCTCCCTTCGCATGTGTGTGTGTGTGTGTGTTTCGGAGCGGAGCTAACCTAGTTTTCCGTTGGCCAGGGCGTGGTTCAAATCCCGGGTAAAACCGGTCGGTACGCGTGTCCCCGGGTACATAGCCCCGGATACGTGAGATCCAGAGAAACATTATATATATATAAATATATATATATATATTTGGTTGGAGAACAACAGCATCCACAGGCAGACTGCAGTGGAAATCAGGGGAAACCCAACAGCATCCACACAGCGCCAAAGAGAGAGAAAGAGAGAGAGAGAGAGCACGGCGGGGAAATCTCCTTAGCCTGTCCCGCTCTATCGAGGTGCACGCACTTTTTGGGTGAAAAGGACAGATACACATTCCCTCCCTACAAAGGTACAGTGAAGGTTCGGTACAAGCAACTAAGGGTACAGTTTTTGAGGGAAAATAATATAAGGAAAAGATAAAACGTGTCGGGTAAAAAATGTTAAAAAAAATATAAAATATATATAAAATAAAATATAAAAAAAATATATAATATATACAAAAGTTATATTATAATTTTGAATAGGGAATTCAGGAGGAGAGCACAAGCTCTCAGGTCCTTAAAAAATATATATAAAGCTTGCTTATGGGTTTTTAATTTAAAAATAATATAAGAAATATAAGAAATAATATTGGAAATATTGAAAAGAAGCAAAACTTTTCATTTTCCTGTTTTAAATGTCTTTTCAACCTTTTCTTAGAAGATCTCTCTTAAAATAGCACAACATCTCATGTAATTAAATAATTTATAATAAAAGCAAGCTAAACGTTTTTAAATATACTAAAAGAAACGGAATTTTCTCTCTTTTTTGCTTAAAAATGCAATTAAATCTCAGTTTCTTAGGACTCTTTGCTTTTCCCGCAAAACCCTTCTTAAGAAATTTATTTTATATAAAAATCGCTCCTCATGCACAGTCTTCACTGTACTGCAAACTGCTTGTAAATTTGTCGAGGGCTTCAGCTCTGTATCTGTATCTGTATCTGTAAATGTAAATGTATCTGCTCCTGCGCCCCTATTCCCCAGCCTAAGATACAGATTCAAAAGAGAGAGAGGGGGCCTGCGTCTTCGTCTCCGAAGAAGCACCCGATGGCAGGACCTCTTGAAGGAAGACCCCACCCTAGGGGTCCAGATCTTAGTGTTATGTGGAACATTCTCGGTGTCTTGACCCATTTACCCAAAAGAAAAACTCGACACAGCGCCAGCATTTTCCATAGTAATCGAATTACGTTTCAATTTATTATTCATATTTATTGCATATTTACTGCTCTTTTATAGTCATTATAGTTTTAGGTTTTTTGTTTTTGTTTTTGTTTTTTTTTTGTATTTTTCTTGGGTGGTGTTGTTGTATTTTTGCTGGGGAACACAGAACATTGACGACTATTTGTTATTTTGGATTTTAATGTGGGTTTAACTTTATGTTCTCATAGCCATTATTGTAAATACATATTAATACTTGTAACACTTAATACGAACTGCTTTTCCTAGGCTTAGTCCAAGTTGTATTCTTCGGGGGGGAAATTAAGGGGAAGTTTCTAGGGAAATGTAAGGGAAATTGAAGAGAGGAAATTTGAGGAAATATGAAGAAATATGAGAAATATATATATAGTTCTTAAAGTCGATTGAAATCGGGAAAAGGAACTGCGACAGATTTGCCTGAAGTATGGAAAATGCTATCCTTAATCTAAAACTACTTGAATATGTATTCTGCAGATATATTCCTAAGGAATATCTGAATAATATTTCATGGGGACAAAAAAGAAGGGACTCTTTGAGCTGTGAAAAAGTGAGGAAAATAGTGGAAATTTTGCAAGGAAATGAAACCTTGAAGATGTGAGGGAAATATTAGTATACGAAATTTAATATTTGAATCCAAGAATCTTTGAGTTATGAAAATATCGATAAGCTATCGATAGCAGAGCATGAAGAGAGTCCCACAATTATTACATTTATATTGATTTAACTTTTGTTTTTACTGAGTAATAAATACAAATTATGTTTTTGAATATAATTTGCATATTTCGTTCGATATTTTTGCCATTTCGCTTTCATTTTTCCCGTCTGTCCCTTATCGGTTTGTGGGGTTTTCTGTTATCGGTTTGTCATCGGTTTCTACGTGGAATAGGAGTTCCTCTAATCGCTTGTCGCAACTACTTAGTTTCCCATTATTATATATATCTTAATAATTCAATGTTAAATTTTGATTTCGGATTGAATTTGATTTTTGGTTTCGTTATTCGATTTTTTAGAGCAGTGTCGTCCGAGTCGGTGTACAATATATATATAAATACATGTAAGAAAATGTATATAAAGTTTACAGTTAATTCTAGTTTAAAAATTTGGTACGAGTATAAAATTGAAATAACTAATTTAATTTAAATTTAAATGTATATTTCTATATAATATACTTGTTTTGGCTTTTTTCGTAGTACTCAAATATATAACTTTTTTTCGAATATACAATGGAGAGATGTGAGTGAGTTGATTGAAATGAAGAACCCAATCTCTGGCAATCATAAAGAACTCTTTGGCATTGAAAAATATACATAGCATCGTATATCCTAGATACCTTATATACCACTATATGGTAGACTATATATCAAAAAAAAAAAGAACAGACCTTCCTTCCGTATATCTCCCTAAAATGTTACTCTTGTGCGCTTCTTACAGTAAGTGATTTGCTTGCCAATCTGATTTGTCCTTCTTCAAGTTGCTTTTTTTTTATATTTCTCTTGAGCCTTTCTAATACTGAATTATGTTTTGGGGGAAACACAAACTCTGCCTATCACATAAGTTAAAAAGTATAAGAAGTTCGGGGGGTAAACAAGGTTCCTAACAACAACAGATTCGCTTAATGATCAACGTAATATCTCAACAATATTTAAGGGTTTAAGGGTTTTTTAAAAAAGAAAGCATCTACATTTACGTGAGAGTATATATATGCTTCTATATCCCTAAGAGAGAGTGTGTGTCTTGTGTTGTGTCTCAACTGTCTACTTGGTAGTCCAGTGTTACTTCTTTCTGCTGTTTGTGTCTTCTGGTGGGGTTCAATGAGTTCTCCTTGAGGTTTTTTCCTCTTCTTTTGGGTTTTTCACAAATATATTTTGAGTAAATATCCTTTATGGCTGCTCTACCTCTTAGCTGAACTTTAGTTTGGCCCACAGACGGGGCAACAACCCGTTGAAACTGCTGCTACTTCCGTTTCCGCTTCTATATAGTGTGTGATGTATATAAACATATAAAATGCTGGTTTCCTTTGCGAGCCTCAACGCCCCTTTTCGATATATTTGTGAATTTTTTGTTGTGTTAATATTTTTTTGGGAATGCTGAACATGAATACGGCTACAAATAACTGGCTGATCTCTGCCTGAACTCATTTTTTGGGCCCACAGGGCGTATACGCACTATTGCTGTATTGCTTGTATATTTATTGCGTATACGCCACCATGGCTCTTAACTTCTCTTTTTCTTTTGCCTTTTCCTAATATCTCTTTTCTGGGATATGTTCTGGGACATGATTCTACTTCCTCCTCTTTCTTTTACTTCGTTTTTGGTGGTTCTCAAATGGTTCTCAAGTGGTTTGTGGCTTGGTGGGTGATGGTGCTACATAATGGTGGTGCTGCCTCTCCTAGACAAAGCTGAGCTCATGACCGCTGAGGGCGTCAATGAACTCAAAGTGAGCGTAAACTCATTCCCCGTTGATCACGTAAACCGGACAGAAGGCCTTCTCCGTGTTGAGCGATTGCGGCGACAGCGCCCGGATGGGTGCCCTCAGACCACACCTGTCGCCGCCTTGCTCCCCTTCTACCGCCGCCTCCTCCTTCTGTTCAGCCTCTCCTCCGGCTACCGCTGCCTCTTTTTGCTCCTCGGCCGAATTACTCTCGCCACTGTCCACCTCCTCGACGGTCTCCAGCTCACCGCCCGCCAGCGTCGTGGAGCAATAGCAGTAGGAGAGGTTCGTCTTGAGATCCTCACAAAATTGCTGCTGCTGCGCAATGCTCTGGATGCGCGAGCGGGCAAACTCTCACATGTACGTCGGCTTCAGCTTGTAGGCCCGCTTCCAGATCTCGCACAGGCAGACCGTCGAATGGAACCGGTAGAAGATGGCCAGCGGCATCGACACGTGCGTAATGATTGTCCAGGCCCACAAACCGTAAAAGTTCAACTGGATGGGATGCGACTCCGCTCGGGATTTCTCCAGCGTGCTGATGGCCCACATGGCCAGATTTACGACCAGCATAAAGGTGACTATCTCCCGGCCCGGCTTCTTCCTAATATGCTCCGGACTGACAGCCTGCCGCCGGCTGGCATCCAAAATGAACATCGTTTGGCACGCAGTCTGAACGATCGAGGCGAGGGCATTGATGGGGACCAGCATGTCATCGCTGCGCAGCGTAAAGTGTCCGGCGATGACCGTGAAGATGTTGTACAGAAACGAACCGGTCTGGGCACCCACCAGCAGGATGTCGTCCAGGGAGAAGCTGCGGTAGGCGTCGTACTGCAAGTGCCGGATCTGTATCATGCCCAGCAGCGTGGCTATCGTGGCCGTGCCGTAGATGAGCAGCTCGCAAATGGTCACCTCCGTGACGGCCATGGCCACGAACTCTGGCCGCGAGATTAGCACAAAGAAGATGATCAGCGAGATGATGGTCAGCACCAGGATGAGGATGCCCACGAACAGGCCCTTGTGGGCCCGGGCACAGTCCACCGAATAGTGATGCGGCGAACGCTTCATCGGCGAGCTGATCATGTCCGGTCGCTGCGGTGCATTCGGTGATTGCGGCCGCGAGATGCTGCGCCACATCACGTAGAGAATGGCGGCACAGATCAGTGAGTACTCAATGGTGCAGGGGAACAGGAACGGTGAGGCATCCTGCACCAAAGTGCCAATGATATTGGTGCGGCGGCACTCGAAAATCTGATAAGGTCCCTTCAAGCCGCGTGGAACCCGCAGATGTGCCGTGGGATCCACGTGCGGTATGATGGCGTGTCCCCGTGAGTGTCCAGGTATTCGGTGCGAGATCCTCAGCGTGCGATTCTCTGGATTATAGAAAGTCAAAATCTCATGCTTTGTCTCCTGGATGAGGACATTCAGCCAGACGGCCAAATTAGTGCCAATCATGTGCATCAGGCCGAAGCGAGCGATGATCTTGTAGCGATACACCTTGATCTGTTCGTTGTTCAGGAAGATGAAGTACATCTGGATGAAGATGAAGGCCATCCGGGTGGCCGGTGTCAGGGCCAGCAGCACATTGTGGCACTTGGTGTCCGGATTGAGCTCAAAGTACTGACCAAACTCCAGGCCCGAGTAGATCATGCTGCCAATGCCAAAGGCTATTACAGGGAGGAGTGTATATTGTTAGTAGGATATATACTATATACTATATCCTATTGGTACACTCACCCACAGCCCCCATGCGCAGATAGAAGCTGCCATAGTGATGCTGCCTGCCCAAAGGGGAGAGCAGCGAGGGACGCCGCACGGGAATCGCCGGAGGCAGGCGACGATGCACCGAGTTGCTGTCCGTGTCCGACTCATCCATGCTGTCCGTGCCACTGGCCTTGGTCGTGGACTTGTTGGGAGAGGTGGCTATTGTAAGGGGAAATATATATTATATTATATTTTTAATTAATTAAAGTAACTTACCTATGGGCACCGGCAACTTGGGACGTCCCCAGAGCAGGGTGGCGTACATAAACAGCAGGAAGATCATGCTGCCTATGTACAAGTACAAATAGTATACCTAAATGGGTTGCGAAATTAAAATACAATTTATATATTTAAAGCTTTTATAATTTATGTTTTTAGTTGGCCTTAAGAACTCACCTCATAGAACGATGGTGGAATGTAGGTGGATATGACCTCGGCCATGGGAAAGGCTATGCCCATTACCACCAATAGTTTGCCATAGAGAGCCGAGAATAAGGTGGCCAAGGCATCGCCGCTGAGGAATATTAGTAAATATTATTAAATAGATTTAAGAGTAATATTTAATATTAGTAAAAATATCAAAAAAACAATGAAAAGGAGCTTCAAGATACATTTTAAGGTTAAATAAAATATTTTAAAGAAGCTTCTTGGACAATTTCATAGAATTTTAGGCTTTTTTAGAGGTTATTTTTACAATAGGTTTATAATAAGGTTTTATACTAAATTTAATTAGATTTGAATTGAAAATTTAAATATGAATAAAAATATATTAACTTTTATTCATATTAATATTTATATATGTATATAGATAATTATATTTATATTTATTGTGTTATATTTTTTATATATTTATATTTTTTATATGTATATGTATTATGAAGTATGTATTTTTTGTAGGAAATACAAGTCAGATATAATATCACACTCAACATCATAGTAAAAAAATGTAAACTTTAACATATATATTTTTGAAATATCAAAAAATATACATTTTTAACGATTTAAAGTTAAAATTTTCGACTCGATCTAGTTTTGCTTGGATATTATATCGATAAATAAAATTGTCTGCTAAAGATCTTATTGAAGAAGTGTTATGCTTTAGTATATTGCATTTTTAAATATAAAAAAATAAATGTAAATGTAAGCTTTAACATATATATTTTTAAAAAATATCCAAAAATATACAATTAATGATTTAAAGTTGAAATTATCGACTCTATCTAGTTTTGCTTCGATATAATATCGATACATAAAATTGTCCGCTCAAGATCCTATTGAAAAATATTATGCTTTAGTATATTGCATTTTTACATATCGAAAAATATTAAATAAATATCGAAAAATATACATTTATCGATTTAAAGTTAAAATTATCGATTATATCTTGTTTTGCTTCGATATTATATCGATACATAAATCAAGATCTTATTGAAGAAATGTTATATTGAATTTTTAAATATCGAAAAATATTAAAAAAAATTATATTATCGATAACATACTACATAATATTACAACAATTATTTTCTCGATTTTTTTAATCGGATTTTACCAATTTATCACACTTTTAGCAATGTCAAAAATAGATTTAACGATTTTTGTGTAAATTTAGGAATTTCATCGATCTTATAATATCTATTTTATCGATATATAGGATGCGTATGACACTAAATACCCATCCTATATATCGATAAAATATTTTATATATTCCACAGTTGTAAAATCAATAAAATTATAAAATAAGTATAAATACATTTAAATTTGAACCAACTACACATTCAGGGAACATTTAAAATTGAGAAAGTATTTAACTATAATTTATTTAATAAATAATTAGAATTAAAATTTTAAAATTGAATAAGTTTATAATTATAATAAAATTGTTCAATTTTAAATGTATAATTAAATAATATAGAATTATATATTATAATTAAATTAAATTAACATTAAATGTATATATTTCGTAGACTGTACACCTAATTATAAATTAAGCTACATGAGGCTTTCGGTTAAACCTTAAATTAAATGCAGTATTTTTCACACTGCAAACTTAATCAAAAACAAAAGTGAAAGCTTCACACAACTTAATTAATTATTAAAAAAAAATATTAATAATATTTAAAAATAAGTTACCAAAAAATCAATTCTACTTACGCCTTGACCCTCGGCATCGGCGGATACACAAAGGATGGCCTGTGCGTCCGCTTGATGGCCGGCAGCACCGGATAGTTGGTCAGCTGGTGCGAGTGATACATCAATGCCAGCTGCCCCTCCTCCCGCTGCCCGCCCGACAGCTCACAGCCTCCCGGCGATGATGGCGGATCGGAGCTATCGCCTCCACCTCCGCCGCCGCCGCCTCCTCCAATATCCCGATCGCCATCGCCCTCGCCGGAGCCCACGATCAAGCCACTGGGTCCCGGTGTCTCCTGGATGTTGCTCTTGTGCGGCAAGCTCGACTCATCGATGGTCACGTGGTGCTGCGAACCGGAGCGAGCCGAAACCCTGCCCGGCGACACGGACACGGCCACGGCCAGGTCTGGGCCGGTCGAGGATGAGGCCAGCAGGCTGGCACCGGCACCAGCACCGGCACCGGAAACGGAAATGGGCGCCATTATTCGACGTCGCTGGTCACCGGGGGAACTGCCGCCCTCCGAAGACGACGGCGGCGGTGCATAGCTGCTGGGCACTGTGGGCGTGGGCACGCGGACACTGTGCGTGTGATGATTCTGGTGGTGGGGATGCTGGAACTGATGCGGCAAGTGGTAGTGATGGTGGCTGCTCGTGAAGTGAGCCCGTGCCGGCTGGCTGGTGACCACGGGCACAGGCGTCGGCCCGGTCTTTGCTGTCTTCTGCTCATCCTGGTAGCTGACGGTGGCCAGCGGTGGCTCCAAGGGTTCGCTGCAGGAGGAGGAGGTAGAGGAGGAGGAGGAAGAGGAGGATGATGACAAGTCCGACATGAGATAGATATATATATATATATGTGTGTATATATGCGTGTGGCTGGATCTGCTGACCGACGCGGGCTCACTGAACCAGCTGAGGCAGCTTTAACTTTTGGATTCTGGCCCCGCACCCGATTTTGCAGATACAAACACAGAGATACAGCTACAGATACAGATACAGATACAGCTACAGATACTGCGACAGCTGGGCAGAGATACAGAGATACGGATATATAGGCGGGCGCATTACTTAATTAAATAATGGTCTCCCCTCGAGTGCTTTTGGGGCATTCATTGTATCCGCCAGATACGCCAGACATTTCCGTTCCATTCCCATGCATTGAACTTTGCCAGAGCGAACGATCGCCGGGCAAAGATCTCCTTGACCTTCGGGGAATACCCACCAGCATCCATGCCACCATAAATCCACCCACAAGGCTGCCCCAGATTGCTTTTAATCGCGGACAAAGCTTTAAATACAACAAAATCCCAGAGAGATTCCCAACTGCAAAACCCAGACTGGAGACCACGAAAAAAAAAAAGCATAAACTTAATGAAAAGGCCCCACGGGGCAATTGAAACTAATCGCTGTCTAGTGGACACAGTAACAGTGCGTTTCATAGTATAATAGTTCATATATATATAGATATATATGGTATGTATATTACTATACACATAATATATATAATAGGAACCTAAGAGTAAGAGAAACATATCGTTCAAAGTGGTTTCTTTGGGAATATTTGGAATATTTCACAGCCCCAATTATACAGCACTGACTGTACCTGAAGTCTATGGTATATATATATTATATATAGCATAAAGCAGTTGATGTGTGGCGCGGCTTAATGGAAATATGAAATATTTCTCGGTACGTGATTGGGATGTTTAATTAAGGCGGAACGGAGCAGGGCATGCACACGACACATGTGACACATGTCGGAAGCCAGGTGGGGTTAAGAGGCGAAGGGGGATGGGTGTGATGGGGTGTCCGGGGGCACCGACATCCTGCCATGCCACGAGAGATTCACGCATCATCATTTATTCGCATTCAAATCAAGAATCGGGGCTAGATTCAAATGCTCGGCGTTGTCGTGAAGCTCCGAAAAGCCACTCGAAAGTCATTACGACTGAGGCTGACTCTGTCATACTACACAGAGCGAAAATATGGCCAAGAAAATATTAAATTTAGAGTTTAAAAATCATTTAACTAAGCATAACTAAGCAGAAACTAAGAAAGAACTGAAAAGTGTTTTCAAATCTCTTAAAATGCTGCCCAAAAGTATGCTACAAAAAATGTCTTGAATTTAGAACTGGAATCATTTTCATTTTCGACTGAATTTATTTATTACTATTTTATTTTTATTTAAAGCCCTGGCTCTGTAATACTACACAGAGCGAAAATATGGCCCAGAAAATATAAAATTTCGAGTTAAAAAAACATTTAACTAAGCAAAAATCAGGCAAGAACTGAAAAGTGTTTTTAAATCTCTTAATATTGCGTCCAAAAGTATGCTACAAGAAATGTCTTGAATTTAGTACTACAATCATTGCATACTTTTCGACTGATTTTTATTTATTTATTATTATTTTATACTTGGATTGAATTAAATTTCTTTAAAATCATAATTCTTTCTTATTTTATGTTTGTTATTTTTTTTTTACGCTGATTTGCAACAAGTGTTGAGCTGGGAAAGAGAAGCCTGAGCTCTTGGAGCTTGTAAATAACCTTGACATCAGGGGACACACACGAGAAACACACATCATATCCTTGGCACAAGGACTGCTGTGCCTGTGCCTCTCTCTGCAATTGTGTGGGTCATGCACTCGAGCGCACTTGTAATCTGATTTCTCAAAAGCGTGCTGCATACTTCAGGGCGTGCTTTTTTATATATATCTTTCTCCTTCTTTTTTTGTTGGGGTTGTTAACCCCACAAAACCGACAACCAGCCACCTTCTTGTGCCCCCTGTGAGAGCTTGAATGTTGCATAAATGGAGGGATAAATGGATGGATGGCTGGATGGATGGATGGATGGATGGATGGATGGATGGATGGATAGATGGATAGATGGATGGATGGATGGATGGATGGATGGATGGATAAATGGATGGATAGATGGATGGATAGTTGGTTGGTTGGTTTACCTGCTTTTCATGTTCTTGTCACCTATCAAAGTTGCATTTTATAACATAAAATTGATTTGTTTACATTATCCTTTGACTATGCAAAGGGAGAGGCAGAGTGGGGTGATGATTGCCCCATTTAAGGATCCACTTTAAATATATAACAATTAATATTTTTTTAAAGAATATCAAAATGAAAGAACTATGTATATATTTTATATATATTTTTTATCCTCAAAATAAAAACTTTGGCCTAAGAAAAGTGTCCTTTAAAGCTGCTTCAACTGCCAGCATTTTTCCTTTACCTTTTTAGACATTTTCCCTGCATTTTCCAAACTCCTTTCAAGACTCCTTCCTTGATAATAAATAAATAAAATCCTATTACCTCCAGCTCCGTGACATATCCTGTCATAGAAATGTATATATATCAATAACGATATCTCCTGCCAAAGAAATATATATATCAATATCGACCGGAAGACGAGCGCCAGTTTGCCAGTTGAAGTCAGCGATTAATTTCCGGCTCGAAGGGCGGAAGGCATTTCATTTCGTATGCGGTATTCATGAGTGCGAATGCATTCAACCCGGGACAGGGACAGGGACCCGGACACGGACCCAGACACGGACTTGGACACGGACAAAGGCCAGCCCGAAACAGGGCACAGAAGGTGGCTCACATGAGTGCAAATACAAAAAAAAACCGCAGCAGAAACATGGCAGGACTTTCAATTGACCCATTTTGCAGGCACAGAGGAGCAGGGGGGACAGGACTCAATGCCCCGGCGGATTGTGGCTGCTGGCTCCGGGCAATTTGCCGAGTCGCTCGCACATGCATTTAGCGGGGCACACACAGGTGACATCCAGAGTCTCGACGAGGACGAGGACAACAACCTGCCAAGGCAGGCCAGGCTCACCTTACACCTTGCACCTGCTCCGCTGCTACTCTCCTTTTTTCTCTCCTCTCCCCTTTTCTTCTCTTCCCTTTATTTTTTTTGTAGTTTCCATTTACTGCCACAATTTGCGCCTGTCAGGCCAATCGAGCGGAGCAGCCCGGCCCGGACCGTGTGCCTTTGAACCCGCGTTACGTATACGCACTCAAAGGCCGCGCATTACGTATACGCCGGGTGTTGCACTGCAAAATCGAATGGGGAAACTGTAAAAGGAAACTTTGAACATAAATTTTATTTCGAATTGGAAAAAGAATTGAATTTTCAGATTTATTGAAGGGAAATTTATGAAAGTAGAAAGGAGAAATATAAGCTTTAAGTAGGAATTCCTTTAATTTAAATATTTAAAGTGATTTTGAAGTTATATCCTTCACTTCCTTCCCCCGTTTCCTAGTTCTGTTTAATTTTTTTGTCCACAAACTTTTCGCTCAGTGACCCGACTCGCCTCTGTTTACGGCGTGAAACTTGTCCGGGTGTTGCTCTGGAAACGTGATGTTTAATTAATGTAAAGTGAGGCAGAGGCGGCAGGCAGACAACGCCAAAGCAGAGCAGCGAAGCGAAGGGAGCAGGGAGCAGGCAGGAGCAGGGAGCAGGAGCAGGGAGCAGGGAGGAGGCAGGAGCAGGGAGCAGGCAGGAGGCAGGAGCAGGGAGCAGGCAGGATGGGATGGGATCCCCCCCATTGCACCAAGGAGAACATGAGCACACAAGTTAAACAGTTTTGCTGAGCTATTAGCAGCGACTAATGGAGGCTGACGAGGATGTAGTTGCAAGATGGTTACAGGGAGGAGCAGCAGGATAAAGAGCGGGATAAAGAGCATGTAAGGACCAGGACAAGGAGCAGACTAAGGACGATTATGCAATTAGAAGAACGAACGCCCGCGGGTAGCCCAAACCAGACCCAGACGAGATGTTACAAATAGATACGAGCGGCGACAAGGAATGACTGAGTCCTGGCAAGGATTTCTTCAAGGAGAAGATTACACACAGAAGGATCCCTCCAAGGGGGAATCTTTGAGCTCTAAGACATCATCCTTAAAGGCAGCAGATAGTATCCCCATCCCATATCCCACCCAAAAAACTCACCTGCTGGCCTGCTCCTTGGCCACTCCGGCCGCTGCGGCGGCGGCTGCCGTCTCGGCCAGCTTCGGCGGACTGCTCACCAATGGCGGACTGCAGACCCGCGGCGGTGTGCTGATCCTTGGCGGACTGTGCATCTGGCGCGCCAGCTCTGGCGGCGGGCTGCGCATCAGCGGCGGCGATGGCATGGCCGGAGCACTTTCGCCCGCCGGCGGACTCTGCACGCTCTGGCGCTGCGATCCGGACTTGATGGATGCCGCGGGACTGCGCGACTTGAGCGAGGCCTGCGGGGAAAGGATGCCGGCGGCATGGCCAGCCGAGGCCACGGATCCCGTGCGGGAGCCAATCCGGGAGCCAGGCCGTGATCCCTGCTGCGATCCCTGCTGCGATCCCCTCATTTGCTGCGATCGCTGGCTGCCACTGCGACTGGGTCCGCGGCTCTCCTCCGGCTTGGGGGATCCGCCGCCGCCGCCGATGGACGCGGATATGGAGCCGGTGAGTCCGGCCAAAGCACCGCTGGCTATGCTGGCCGCTCGCGGCGAGCTGATGCTGTCGCCGGGCTCCTGCTCCTGCAGCGATTCCCTGTCCACGGACAGCTCGTCCGTCTCCACCTTGGTCAGCTCCTCCTCCTCCTCGGGCTCGGGCTCCTCCTCCACCTCCTCCTCCTCCTCATCCTCAGCCGTGTCCAGGGGCGGTGGCGGTATAAAGCCCCTGTCCTCGTCCAACTCCCCGAAATGCTCGGGCGGCGGTGCTATGATCGAGGAGGCCGAATAGCCATTGCTTGGCGGCGTGGTAATTGTGGTGGACTCATCCTCGTTGTCCAACGAACGGCTGTAGTCCTCGCGAGCACCACTCACGGGCTCCGGCTCTGGCTCCGGTTCCGGTTCCGGTTCGGGCTCGACTTCCGGCGGCTCCAGTCGGGGATTCGGCAGCGGCGGCGAGTTGGGCTGCGACTCGGCCTCGTTCTCGCTCTCGGACGAGGGCGTCAGCGGCGGTATCTGGCTAATGTGCTGAGCCGGCGGCGAGGACACCATCCGGCTGAGTTGGAGCTCCGGACACGGCGGCGGGGTCACGGGCGGCGAGGGTGAAGTGGAGGGCGACTTGGTGAGCGGCGGTGTCACCGGCTGGCCGAGATTGTGGCCCTGGACATACGAGAGATTCGATGGCAGCGGCGGCAGTGGTGGCGGTGGCGTTGACTTGTCCTCGTCATCGGAGTCCTCCTTCTCCTCTTCGGGGTGCTCCTCCGGTTCCTGCTCTTCGTCAGCTCCTGGCATGGGCACCGCTTCCTCGGCATCATCGGTCTCGTCGCCCTCTCCATCGTCATCGGTCCGCAGGCCGGCATCGTCGAGCGGGGACAACGGTGGCGGTGGTATTAGATCCAGTTCAAGCACAGAGCCAGCACCCTCTTCCTCGGGCTCTGGCTCCTCCTCCTCCTCGTCGTCTTCCTCCTCCTCGGGCTCCTCCTCCTCATCCTCATCCTCTTCCTGCTGGGGCGGCGGCGTGGGCGTTGGCGGTATGTCGTCCGTCTCCGTCAGCGTGGGCAGCGGCTGGCCCAGCAGCGTGGGCAGTGGCGGCGGCGGTGGGGCCACCAGGAGCATCACCTCCTCCGTCAGCGAGACGGTGGGCAGGGGCGGCGGTGGCGGCGGCACCTCCTGTCCCAGTCCCTGACCCTGCTCCTGACCCTGCTCCCGACCCTGGGCCTGGGCTGTGTCCACCTCCTCGATGTCGGAGTCGATGCCCTGGGCAAAGTCCATGTAAAAGTTGTCACGCGAATCGCTGCTGCCGCGTCGCAGCTTCAGCGACAGATCCGGCGAGCTGTCCATCTCCCTGGCTTCCGCTTCCTGCTTTTTATCTAACGGTATTTCTTTCAGCCAGCAGGAAATTCCCTCACACACTCATACACACTGCCGCACGCACGTGTCACGTGTGTGTGTGTGTGAAGACCGCTTTTGTTGCTCTTTTCGGGGCTTTGCAGCTTACAGGTTTTGTTTTTTGTGTTTTTTGTGTTTTGTTAATGTTTATTAGGTTGTTAATTCTTGGTCTTTGGCGTTTTCACTCCATTTCACTGCACACGCACATTGTGTGTATCCCTGAAAGGCACAAGGAAGAAGTGTCAAAAACACGCATACACACGCTCGCACACACACACACAGCATCCCTCTCTCATTACGGTCTCTCGCTCGCTCGCTCTCTTTTTTTGAGGGCTTCTCTCCCTCTGCTTCCAGGATTCCAGAGGCTTGGGCGAAGGGGCGTGGCAGTGCCGTTAGCTGCGCATTTGGCTTTTTACGCAATAAAATTCGCAGAGTGCGTGTGTGTGTGAGCGCCAAAGTGCGTAGTATGAAGGAAGGAAGTGGGGGAAGGACATGATGGAAGCGGGAAAAGGGGTAGGGAAGGTTGTAGGGAAAATTAGGATAAGGAGAGGGAGGAGGGGCAAGTTAAATAAAATCACAGCCACAATAATTATTTATAATTAATAGCAATCAATTGTTTAGCATTTTCACAGCTTCTTTGTTTACGTTTTTTTTGCTTTTCATTTATTTCCTTGCACTTTTCTAAAAGTAAGTCAGAGAGTGCCGTTATGTACACACACACACACAATAACAACACGCACACACAACAACAAAAAGAAAAACAATAAAACGGAGCAAAAATCGGTTACGGTTCGTGTTCCGGTGTTCCCGTGTTCCGGTGCTCCCGTTTCCGTCCGGACAACAACAACGATGCTTGTGCTCGATTCTGTACTGCTCTGCCGAGTGCCGCGACTCCTGCTGCTCCGGCGGCACTTAAAGTTCGAATGATGAAGACGCGGCGGCCTCCGCAAGCGGAATCCCAAATCAGAATCCGAAACGAGCTGCGCCGCACACACAGCCTCTGCCTCTCTCTGTGCGCAGCTGCCGTCGGGGGCAGAGCCGGTAGCCGTGATGCCCGCGACGGTGTAAGTGTAACGCCAGCGGTGGTTGTGTCGGACCACTGCAACAACACTAACAGGAAGTACAACAACGCACTTGACCGGATTCCAATTGCTTTGTTTGGCCAAAGTTTCGAGTTCGCCGTAATCGCCAGCCGTAATCCGCGATTTCGCGACGCAGAAGCCGCCCGTAGAAAGTAGGGTAGAAAGTCAAGTGCGTCGTGCAGACGGGGTATAGGAAGGTCCTTAAAAAAAATAAGTAAATGCGTCGCATTTTTAAGTACTTTTTGAGTTTATGCAAAATCCATGAATTATTATTATAATAAATAAATAAGAAGTCAATTCGAAAGAAGTTGTAACGGAGACCGGGAAAATGGTACATAATAATTTATATAGCATACTTTTAGACACCAAAATTTCTATAGGAACAAAATGTACCTCAGAGGTTTATCTCTTACAAAATACTTAAATATAAACAAAACAAAAGACAATGATCAATTGCGTGATAAATAAAAACTCCAGTAAGGAAATCTGCAACCATTTTCAATATTTTTAAATGGTAAAAGTGAAATAGAAGGGGGGAGATGTGTGAGTTTATTTGTTTCTGAGCAAAAAAATCGAAATCAAGCAAAAACATTTTTGTTAATTAAAAAAACAACTGATTTTTATAAAATAATGTAAGGTTGAATAATAATAGGAAACGAAATAATGTTACTTTAATTGTTTATTAAACTTATTTATACTTATGGCATTTATTAAGAAATAAAGATAATTTTTTAAGTTCTTATTAGAAATTATAATATGTTATTATAGATATGCTTTTTTTGTTTTAATAAATTTCAAAGTATATCAAAAAATACAACAGAAAACAAAAACATTAACATTTAATTGGGGCTCTTAATTCCATTAACTTTAACTTTAACATAAACATTAAAGCACTGCTTGTCAATTAGTGGTCAAGCAGTGACCAGGAAAAAAATTAAAATACAAACTCTTCATTGCTCTCTCTCCCTCTGTCTCTCTCTCTCTCTCTCTCTTAGTTTTGCGCACAGAGAGATAGTGTGAGAGAGAAAGAGGAAACAAAAAAGACAAAGAGAGGAATATTTTTGCTCGTTTTTGTAGCGAGAACATTTCATTTATTGTTTTTGCTTTTGAAAGACAATTTTGTCATTAATTGTCTATTATTTTTCTTATTTATTATTTTTTTAACAAATAATGATTTTTAAAATTTTTAATTCGTTAATTCTTCTGCCTTTAGAACATATGAAGCATTTGAACTACCCGCCAAAATATCAGTTATCGATTTTCATGCGATGGTTAATAAATTCTGTCGTCAATAAATTTCTCAAAAAGTTCTTAATTGCAGAAGAGAAAGTAAGAATAAGCGATTATTGTTTAAAAAAAAATTAATTTACCACAAAATTAGCATGCGATAGCTTAAAGTAATAGTCGATAGAAGGATATATCGCCGGCATCGATAACAACTAGCTGGCGACTTCCATCCCTACAACAGCGCGAATCAGCAATTCAAAGTTTTAATGCTTTAAAATATGTTTGCAGATTGATTGCAGATTGAAAGTGAAACAAGAAAATGGAGAGCGCGGCAGCCGAGTATATAACCTGCGACCTTTGCGGGAAAGAAACCAATGCTAGCGGCGAAGACACCCTGATCTTTGGCGAGTGGATGCGGCGCGCGCAGCTAACTGTGCACTACTTTTGCCTGGTGAGTACCAACACCATTGCAGCCGGAAATAATGCAGGAACTAACTTGTTTGATGTTTCCTTTCGCCCTGGCCAGCTGCTGTCCACTCACCTGCCGCAGCGGGGAAACGACACCAGCGGAATATTGGGCTTCCTGGTGCGTGACATTCGCAAGGAGGTGGCCGCCGCCCGGAAAAGGATCTGCTATTACTGCGGGAAGCCGGGGGCCTCCATAAAGTGTGAGACTTGCGACAAGTACTTTGATCTGGTCTGCACCGTCGAAAATCGCTGCACGCTGCAGTTCTCCGGTGATTACCACAGCTACTGCCTGGACTGTACGCCGATGGACGACTACAGGCGGCAGTTGGTGGCCAATCCACCGCACGGCGCCATCTGCGACATTTGCATTGAGCCAATCGTATACTTCCAGCTCAACAGCGTCGTCTTCCCGGAGTGCTGTCGCCTGGGTTTTGCCCACAAGAAGTGCATGCGGCAGTATGCCGTCTCCTCGGGCTACTATCTCTCTTGCGTCTGGTGCCGCTCGTCCAAGTTCCGAGACTCAATAACAAAGCAGGGCATCTATGTACCTCACCGTGATGCGGAATGGGAGCGGCAGAGGGATGCCTACCGGGAGCTGCACAGGCGCACTTTGAGCTGCGACGAGGCGGAGTGCCTTTCCAGTCATGGCAGGAGTCACAACAAGAACACCTGGAGCATAATCGCCTGCCAAGTGTGTGGATCCGCGGGGGCTCATGCGCGATGCTTGGCACGGTCGCTGCAGCTGCGTAAAGGAGAGGAACCCACCGAGTTCACGTGCACCTTCTGTCAGGAAGTTGAAAAGAAGCTGGCGGAAAGGACGGAGCGGCGTCTCTCCATACCAAGCGTGGAAACCAATGCGGAGGATAACGTAGACACCTCCTCCTTGGAGGCCAAAAATGCGACACAGCTGCCCGAAGCTGATTGTTCCAAGTCCGCCGAAGATGATCACGATAGCTGCGTAAATGCTACCGTTACCACAGTGAATCCCACCCAGCGCCCAACCACGGCAGGCTCCGTGGCGACCGGCGACGACTTGACGAGCTCTATAGTATCGCAAGTGGAAGCGATTAACCTGACGGACTCGCTACCGCAGGCGGAAACGATTGACCTTACATACTCGCCTCCACAGGCGGAGTCGGCGGCGCAACCAGAAAAACTCTTGGAGTTGCGCGAATCCTTCAACTGTGTGGACGAGCCCTACTTTTACCTGGTGGTGTATGAGTTCGATGAGCGTGGCATCTGCAAGGGGTCCTGCACGCTGCGCTTTGACGATCAAGATCCCAGGGTCAAGGATCGGTCGGAAGAAGCCTTGATGCGAGTTAAAGTCCGCCCAGAGGATGTTTGGTTCCGCAACAAGGATTGCGGGGTCTATGGTCTAGTACACGAGTACATAAAGATGAATCCAAATGTATAATGTAAAGTAATCATTATTATTCATGTAAGAATCTTGGAAAGCATTGTAATTTACGTTAAACATTTATTGAATAAAGTTGTTTTTTGTTTTAGTTTGACTATTTGGCTGACAATTTGTATCATTTAGGAGCAGTCACTCAAACAAAAGTGAAATAAGCTTGATTAATTTCTAAAACAAGTAATTATCCATTTTTTAATTCACCGCTAAAAGAGAGCATGTCGGCGTTGCCAGATATCGGCCATGGACTATCGAACTATCGCAGCTATCAATGTCTTCACACGCCACGCATCGATAGCAGCTTGCTAGCGCAGCTTCCACCACTAGAACAGCGGCCTGGAGAGTTTTGTGAAAATTCGGTAATTTCCTCTAATTTACGGGCACATTTTGCAAGCGCCGGTGTAACCAGCCCTCGCCTGCAGCAGCTGGCAAGCCGAATTCGAAATTGGCCGATTGCATTCTCAGTGATCCCCGCGGACGGAGGCCCCAAGAGGCTCCAAATACACACACCACATTCACATTCCCACTCCGTGTGGCGTTTGCGCCCAGCCAGCCTGTGTGTGTGTGTGTGCGTGCGTGTGCCTGTCCGTGTGTGCCCCTGTGTGTGTGTGTGTGAATTTGTCGGCTTTAATTTTTTCTTATTTTTTTGCAAACACGCTAAAATTGTTAGTTTTTAGAGGATTTTGGTAAATAATTGGCCAGCTAAGGAGCACAAAGGGGCCAATATGTCGTACCCGCCACGGGGGGCGCCCATGCCGCCGTTCATGAACGCCTCAATACCGCCGCCGCACGTAAGACAAGTCGCCATTGGCATTCAAGATTCTGGATGGTAAAATGATGTTCTCTTTTTTTTCCGTTTTCCAGATTATGCCCAACATGGGGAATGCGCCGCCGCGCAACTTTCGTAACTCGGCGACGATCAGCTCACAGCCGCAGGTGTACCATCGTCCACCGGAGCCGCAGCCACAGTTCCGGGGTCCCATTATCACCGTCTTTGTGGGCAACATCAGTGAACGCGTGCCGGAGGTGCTGCTGAAACGCATCCTGTCCACCTGCGGCGTTGTGATCAACTGGAAGCGAGTCTCCACCTTTGGCTTCTGTGAATTCGAGTGCGTTGAGCAAGCATTTTGTGGACTTTTGGGGGAGAACCACATGGAAAGTCTCTCTAGTAGAGGCTGAATACCACACCCAACAAAGCCTTGAATGTGGTGAAATGTGTGGTTTCCCTCCAAGCTTCGCTTAGTCCATCGAATATGTAAACTAAAACCTATGAATTTCCCTTTTGCAGCGGCCCAATTGCAGCCATGCGTGCCGTACGCTTGCTCAGCGAAATGGAGATCGATGGCAAGAAGCTGGTGGCCAAGGTGGATGCCAAAAACAAGGTGCTCATCGAGGACTACAAGGAGCAGGAGTGCAAGAACGGCGATCGGTCGAATTCGGTGGATGAGAAGACCGAGGACCAGTATGCCATTGGTAAGATGCACGATCTGCTCGAGGAGCACAAGCACGAGTTTGACGGCTTCGATGGCAGCAATCGCAGCGATCTCTATGGCAGCACCAATCGCAATAAGAAGACGAGACGCGAGGACGACATCAAGATCAAGGTGCTGAACGACAATGCCTTGGAGGAGGAGAAGCGCAACCTCATAAGCAGCGAGATCGGCAAGTTTCGGATGCGGGCCGAGGCCGACGAGCATCGCAAGGAGCTGGAGAAGGAAAAGGAGAAGGAGAAGCTGGCGGCCAGCAAGGAGAAGGAGCGCGACAAGGAGCGCAAGAAGGCGCAGCGTGATAGTGAACGTAAGTCGTCCACGAGCAAATCCAGCAGCAGCACCAGCTCCACCGCAGTAGCCACGGGCTCCTCCTCCTCGTCCTCGTCCAACGCTCAGGCCGCTTCTGCCGGTGGCACAACAGCCTCATCCTCGGCCTCGGCTGGCGGTGCAGCTGCTGCTGGCGGTGATTCGGATGTGGCAATTGTCGACAAGGAGACGACGGGGTCATCATCCTCCGCTGGCGTCAAGGATTCAACTGCCGGCGGCAAGGATTTGGCTGCTGTCAAGGAGCCCAAGGAGTCCTCCTCCTCCTCCTCCACCGCCGCCGCAGCCAGTCGCCGCAAGGAGCCCAGCGTCATTGATATTACACACAAGGAGCGTCGCTCAGACTCCAAGGAGCGGCGACGCCGTCGCTCCAAGTCGCGCTCCAAGGACCGCCAGCGAGACCGGGAGCAGGAGATCCGCGAGCAGCGGGAGAGGGAGCGCGAACGAGAGCGTGAGCGGGAACGCGCCGAGATGCGGGAGCGCGAGAGGGAGCGAGAGATGAGGGAGCGGGAACGGGAGCGCGAGCGGGAGAGGGAGAGGGAGCGCGAGCGGGATCGCGAACGCGAGCGGGAGCGGGAGCGGGAGGAGAAGCGGATCAAGCCGCCGATGGATTCGCGGCGAGAAAAGGAAATGGAGGAGGAGATACGGGAGCGCAAGAAGGCCGAGAAGAAGGCGCGCGAGAAGGAGGCCGCCTACCAGGAGCGCCTCTCCAACTGGGAGATACGCGAGAAGCGCCGGGCCAAGGAGAACGAGAAGGTGAGTCGAGAAATTGCTCCTTCCTTTAACATCAACTTAACTAAGTTCTCCTGCAGTACCGCCTTAAGGAGCTGCTGCGGCAGGAGGAGCGCGAGAGCGACGCCAAGCGGCTGAAGGAGTTCGTCGAGGACTACGACGATGAGCGCGACGATCCGCTGTATTATCGCGGCCGCGAGCTCCAGCAGCGGCTGGCGGAGCGGGTGCGCGAAGCGGACGCGGACTCCAAGGACCGCGAGAAGGAGGCCGACGAGCTGGCCGAGCTCAAGACCAAGTTCTTCAGCGGCGAATACGAGAATCCCTCGCTGGAGTACGAGAAGGCGCGCCGCGAGATCGAGAAGCTCTACGAGCCGCGCATCCTGATCAATGTGAATCTGGAGCTGCCGGCGGACTCGGCAGCGGCACAGCCCAAGCTGGCCGAGGGCCGCAAGCAGCATCAGCCGTCCGACAGCTACGATCCGGATCTGGCCGGTGATGATGACAATTCCATATCGAACGATGGCCACGATGGCCATGACTCCATGGCCGACAGTGCCTCCAATGCCAGTGGCTATGCCAAGAACAGCAACAACAACAACAACAACAACAATGATAAGTCGCGATCGAACAGCCTGAGCAGGCAGAATAGCGAATCGCGCGACTCCCTGGCCCACATTCACACGCCCACGCAGAGTGCCATGCTGAACGATCACCAGGCATCGATGGATCACCATCACTTGCCCTCGGCCACTCCGCCCGTTACCATGCCGCTCATCTCCCTGACGCTGGGCAACAATCTCAAGAAGAAGAAGATCGAGGCCACCGGTGTCTTTGTGAATGACGATGACAACGACGAGAATATCAATCCCAAGAAGCGCAAGCTAGTGCCGCTAGGTGAGTGCCAGCTCTCCTTTGGTCTACCAGAGATCCCCTTTTGACCGAATCTACCATCCACAGACTACGACGACAACATGAGCAGCAGTACACCGTCGTCCGCCCATCCGGCGAACAACAACAGCAGCAGCAACAGCAGCAACAATAACAACAGCAGCTCTGCGGATCGCCAGAGCTCCGCGGTGTCAGCCGCCACCGCTGCCGCAGCTGCCGTTAGCCAAAAGATAGCCCTGGCTGGCACCGGGTCCGGCTCCGGTTCGGGCTCCAGTTCCGGCAAGAACAACGGCAGCAGCAGCAGCAGCAGCAGCAACAACAAGCACAATAGCAGCAGCAGCAGCAGCTCCGCCAGCAAACACGGTAAGAATGAGGCAGCTGCATCTGCGAGCAGTAGCAGCAGCGCAGATGCTGCCGCCGCTGCGAGCAGCAAAAGGGATGAGAATGGTGCTAAGGTGTATGATGAAAAACGGCGGCATATAAAAAGCATTATTGACAGGATACCCACGCAAAAGGAGGAGCTATTTAATTATAAGCTCGATCGCAACGAGATCGACAGCGGTCTAATGGAACGCAAGATACGTCCATGGATCAATAAGAAAATCATCGAGTATATCGGTGAGCCAGAGCCGACCCTGGTGGACTTTATATGTTCCAAAGTGTTGGCCGGCAGCCCGCCCCAGAGCATCCTCGACGATGTCCAAATGGTGAGTTAAGTCTCCATCTCTCCGTGCGACAAAGAAAAACTAAACTCAACTCTTTACTCTTTCTCTCTCGCTCTCTTTCGCTGGCGTGCAGGTACTGGATGAGGAGGCGGAGGTGTTTGTGGTGAAAATGTGGCGACTGCTCATCTACGAGGTGGATGCCAAGAAGAGCGGCATTGGGGGTAAATAGACGGAAGTGGAGTTAGGCGGAGAGACAGGCAGACACGCTAACCACTGGGGGAAATAGGGCGGGGTTCGGGGTAAGGATCTGAGGGCAACATCCTGAGGAGGAGGCATGCGGCGGCGGCGGCGGCTCAATACGATTTACAACAGATTTTGTACATAAAGGGCGTGTTCCACGCTTGCCTTCCTGCTCTCCAAGCTGTGACAGGAGGAGAGGAGAGTGTAAGCAGCAAGCAGGAGTAAGGACAAGCCGTCAGCCTCAACGATGGTGTACCAACGATCCCACCCTGCTCTAGCATTAATGGCTAAAATAAATCATCGATTATTGTAAATACACACACTAAACTCGCGTTTAAAAACAAAAGAGACACGAACCACAATCATGAACAGCTGCAAACAAGCAACAAAATCAGCAGAAGCCGTACACAGAGATACACGAACCAAAGTGCGTTTTGGTTTGCCATCCTTTAATTTTTTTTTACCAGCTCTTCTCACTTTAGACCATTATTACTTATGTTTTAGTTTGTGTAAACTTTTCCAACCAAGAATCATTTTTGACTTGAGAGCAAAACAGTGAAAGAAAGAAACACAACAAACTTGTCTTCATTTAAATAAAATCAATGAAAAGAAATGTGACTAATGCGAGTTTTGATTTTAAGGGTTAATAAAGATCAACTGAGAAATGTTTCAATCGAAGGAAAGCCAGAAGAAAGCCAAGTCATGATGGACTTTCAACGCTTACGTGTTGCATCCGCTTGAACTCTGACCAATTGCCGACAGTTTGCACAAGACCAATGATGAAATAATCTTTAATTTAATGTAAGAATGAGTAATTCCTTTAATTTGTAAACAGGCGACTAAAGAATTTGTTATTTTGGACTTAAATCGATTAAATTGCTTTGGGTACTTGGAGTTCTTAGTATACAAAGTTGGTGTACATTTAAGGACATTAACTAAACGGCTTCCACCTCGAGGATAACAACAAAATTATGCAGAGATTACAGATAAATGCAAAGGAAACTCTGATATGGGGAAGCCTCCAGTGATCACACAAGAATTTGGTAAATATCGATGCCCGGATTGAATAAGATTGAACGCCGAGGTTTGGCTTTATGCTAATGATATTGAACGATTAAATAAAATACACGCTAGAAATTTGTTTGACAAAAGCACACCACACACCACACAGCCGGATATCAACAGTAACACGAGGAAGCGCTTGCCTCCAGATCCCGATCACCGCCAATGTCCATGCCCGTCGAACCGTTGCCATTGTTGAAGTATTCAGAGGAGACAATCTATAAGGAATTTGGGAAGTCACCAGTCAAATTACAATCGAAATACTATCCAGAAACACCCACCTTCTCCACGATATCCTTGAACACATCGCTCACAAACTGATCGCACTTGGCCGACGTCTCGATGAAGAGGGCCCGATGCTTGCGGGCAAACTTGCGACCCTCCTCGCGGTCCACCTCCCGCTCCTGATCGATCTTGTTGCCCACCACAATGATGGCTATGTTCGGATTGTCACTGTAGCTGTCCAGCTCCGCCAGCCACGTCTCCAGCTTGACCAGCGAGTCCCGGCTGGTGATGTCGTAGACGAGAATGGCGCCCAGTGCCTTCCGGTAGAAGCTGGGCGTCAGGCTGCGGAAGCGCTCGGCGCCCGCTGTGTCCCACAAGGCAACCTTATAGTCGATGCCGTCCACGTTCATCACCTTGCTCTTGAAGTCCATGCCGATCGTGACGTCATGGTTCTCATCGAACTTGTTCTCCACGAAGCGCCGTATCAGGCTGTCGGGGCCGAGGGGCAGTGTTATTATGGAAACAAAAAATAGAAAACAATGATGCAAGCGTGGAATATACGCAGCGGATAAATATAACAGCGACATGGAGCTGGACTCTCGCGCACCTGGACTTGCCTACGCCGCTCTCCCCGATCACCAGGAGCTTGATCGCGCGATCAGCCATTGTGCGTTTGTTTATGGGTGTTTTCTCGTTCGTTTCGCTGCGCTCATCTACTATTATTTACGAAATCAGGGCGAGAATTGCGAATTATTTGTTGTAGCAGCGAAATATGTGAGACTGGTGCTGCGGCGTTGCCACCTGGTTGGTTTGTTTACATTCTCACGCTGGAGATGGACCGCACTGATGAGTAACACCTTGGCGAAGGCACATCGGCTGGCTATATAGCTATTTTATAGCTAGATAGGAAGCTAAACGCTAGTGGCGGTTTTTGTTTCTCACAACGAGAGGGAGTGACAGAGATAGAAAATAAAGAGAGAGAGAGAGCCCAGGTGTTTCTCTTTCGCGTTAAAGAGAGATCGCAAGACAAGAATGCTCTATCTCTCTCACTCTCGCGATACAAAAGCATATAAGGCAGCCCTTCACCTGCCTATGGCCAGTCTGCGTTTGATTTTTGGAGTGAAAGGTTGGCTGCTCAATATTGAAAATTTAATTGTAAATTACATAAAAATATGCATATTTCTTTCAAAAATCTTTACAAAATCTAGCTTTCATCCGAAATATACGTCAACTCCACTTAGGGGCGATTTCCTGCCGTAGTCGTTAAATCGCCCGTGCGTCGTGACACGCCACCCCCATCGCTAATCGTGCCTGCGCAGCCACGAACACCGGCCCGATATCCCCCATCGATAGGAGCATCGATAGGCGGTGTCAGCTCTAGATGACACAGCTTCGAGTTTGCAGGGAAAATATACACACAGGCCACAGCTTAAAGTTGAGTGCGAGTCGCTAGCGTTTCCCCGGTCACAGTCCGAACTCAAGAGTAGACACCATGTCCGGCTCCGGTCTCGACGAGAATCCCTTCGGGGAGCCCAATCTGGACAACCCGTTTGCGGTGAGAGCAGCGAAACACACAGAGAAGAAAACCCGACACACACACACACACACTTATACACGTAGGCGACCTGACAGCTAGGGTGGGCGTTCGTGTGTGCGTGTGTGTGTGTGTTGGTGTGGGTGCATTCGTCACATATGTTGAACTTATTGGGAAATATTTTTGCTAAAAATCGCAAACCGCTTCCGCTTCCGCTCTTTTTTAGGACCCCGCCATCCAGCAGGCACGACGTCAGCAGAGCGGCGCCCTCGTCTCCCTGGAGGACTACAATCCATTCGAGGAGCAGGCGAAGCCGCAGCTGCAGATCAACTCGACGAACACGGCGGCGGTGGTGCAGCCGCTGTCGCAGAATGTACCGCCCCCGCAGACCAGTTCCCTGGGCGCCTCGGCGCCGAGCACCAGCATACAGATCACCTCGGAGGAGCTGCAGGTAACCCAGTTAGCCAGTTGAGGGGAAACTCGAGAGTACAGTGAAGGCCCCCAGCGAGCATCTTGAATCGAGCCTCGCAACGTCCATAAAACCGGCGCATATCGCGTGGCGCGGCGAGATAATAACCAGATAACGAGATCATCATCTGATAATTCCGCCGGCCGCGTGCTGCTGCGGGTCTTCACTGTACCACACCGACTGCGGTTTCCCTGCGTCTTTGCCGGGCTTCACTTGGCCCCACCAGAGAGGCTATTGTCTGTTAGTAACCAACAACATTTATGGCTAACTTGCAGAATGTTGAAATGACGTTTATTTATACTTGGTTTTTATTCTCAATTAATTATTTATTTTATAATAACTTTGAATATATCTTAAATCTTTGAAAAGTAAGAATATTATCTAAAAATAACTTTCTTCCATTTATTTCCTATTTATATTTCTTTTTTTTAGCAAGTTTCTCACTTGTGTTTCCAAAATAATTTAAGTTAAATTGTTTATAAGCTCTTATTGGGAACAAAGTTATATTTTTTATACGAAATTCTATTATAACTTTGCTTTAAAATCAATATATAATATATTTATGCTTGAACAGGCGTTTGAAGTCTTAAAAATAATTCATAAATATATTAAAATAAACCATAGATTGCCCCCAAAGTTTTTAAAAACAAAGACAAAGGGCTTAGAAATATGAAAACCTTCTTTATTTATCAATAAGTGATATCAACAATACTTTATAAACTACACAAATATTCAGCATATAAATATTATAACAAGCAAATAATATTTATTTACTCTAAAAATACCCCATTTATTAAGACAAAGCAATATTACAAGCATTACACCTTATCTACAATTCAAACTTTAATGGTTTTATGATCCCTGATTAGTAATAGCCGAACAAAGGTAAAGTTTTACCTGCTGTTCTGTCCTCTTACTTAAATATATTACTTATTCGCAATTATTATTTTTTGCTTTTAGCGCCGCCAAGAGGAGCTGGACCGCAAGGCGGCCGAGCTGGACCGTCGCGAGCAGCAGCTGCAGGGCAATGTGTCGCAGTTGAACAACTGGCCGCCGCTGCCGGACAACTTCTGTGTGAAGCCGTGCTTCTACCAGGACTTTGAGGTGGAGATTCCGCCCGAGTTCCAGAAATTGGTCAAGCGCCTGTACTACATCTGGATCTGTGAGTATAGCTGTTTGTGTCTGCCGCTGATAAGGCGACCCGCGCAGGCCTGGGATTAGTCATCGCGTGTCGCACACGGTCGTCCGGTGGAATGATTAATCAGAGTAGATGTAGAGCTAATGGCCACGGAGGTGTGTTCGTTGTTTGTGCAGAAACGAGACGCAGGGGTGCTTTCTTTTATAATGATAAAACGGGGCGTTATTTAAGCCGAATAGCTAAGCGGTTTTGTGGTTTATAAACAGAAGGGAAAGGTCACTTATTTGGCTTGAAAATTATTATCGAAAGGGTATATATATTTGCATATTATTCTATGTTTGACTTCCTTGTAAATTCATTTAATTTCCCGCTCTCTTTACAGTTTACACCATGACGTTGTTGGCCAACGTGATCGGCGGTCTGATTTTGCTGTTCCATGCTGGCCAATTTGAGACCTTCTTCCTGGCCATTTTCTACACGCTGCTCTTCTCGCCCGCCTCCTATGTCTGCTGGTGAGTCTATAATTGTTGCAAGGATAGGGATTTCTTGGTTTTTATATATATTTAATATTTATTTACTTGTTTGTTGGCTTCGTTTAGTTTTGAGGCTAAAATCGTAATTTTTGTGCTAATTTCGAGAACAAAATGGAATTTAACTTGGATATTATCAATTCTTTTGATTTTATTTGATTATCGAGTCGGTTTATAAAGAATCAATGCACCGTAAATGATTTTTATACCCTTGCAGAGTATTATAATTTCAGTCAGAAGCTTGCAACGCAGTGAAGGAGTCATTTGCGACCCTATAAATCATATATATTCTTGATCAGCACTAACAGCTGAGTCGATCTAGCTATGTCTGGTTGGAAAACAAAATTTCAAAATTTTTTCGAAATTTTTATCGAAATTTTACACAATTAAAATAGTCAAAAATTTGAAAAAAAATTTTATTTTAAAATAAAATTAAATAGAGTATGCAGCCTTTTTAGCCTTATAAAAACTAACTCAGAACTGTACTCCGAATTCAAATTAATGTATTTTTGGTTGAGTTATTATATTTTTAAGCTTTAATTTTCCCAAAATTTATTTTATATTTTGAATACTCTTTTCGGGATATGAAAATATCAGTTAGAAACACAAAACAATGTGAAGGAGTCATTTGCGACCCTATAAATCATATATATTCTTGATCAGCATCAACAGCCGAGTCGATCTAGCTATGTTTGGTTGGGAAAAAAATTTCAAAATTTTTTCGAAATTTTTATCGAAATTTTCCATAATTAAAAAATCAAAAATAAGAAAAATATTTAATTTTCAAATGAAATGAAATAGAGTATGCAGCTTTATTAGCCTTATACAAACTAGCTCAAAACAGTTTTCCGAATTCAAATTAATGTATTTTTGGCTTAGTTATTAAATTTTTAAGCTTTAATTT
>VNJU01003846.1:0-11510 GCA_008042675.1 Drosophila seguyi | reverse complement strand
GATAATTATGATAATAATGATAATAATGATAATAATGATAATAATGATAATAATGATAATAATGATAATAATGATAATAATGATAATAATGATAATAATGATAATAATGATAATAATGATAATAGTGATAATAATGATAATAATGATAATAATGATAATAATGATAATAATGATAACAATGATAATAATGATAATAATAATAATGTGATGTGTTTCCAGGCAGCTTCGCTGTCTATCATTTTTGGAACAATATTTTCTGGTGTTATTCTTCCAACAAGTTCCTCCAGGCATCTACGTTCCGGTCCAAACTTTTCGCACTGAAAGATAGTGTGCTCAACGCTGTCGATCACCGCATCTCCATATACGCATCTGGCATCATTTCTTTTCCCTATAGAGTCTAAGAAAGGCACCTATGTTAGCATCTGTGTAAAGTAGTAGTCCACATCTTCGTGTTTCCTTGTAGTCCATGCTACCAGGTTTGGTAGCAGTCTAGCTGTCCATCTTCCTCTTTCTTCAGCAGCCCATCTTTCCTGCCATTGTTCGAGGGTATCTTCTCTGATCCGTTTGATAAAAGCTCTCGTCTTCTCTCCTGTCAGTCTCATCTCATAGATCCGTTTTCTCGTTATGGCTAATAGGTCAATTGGTATTGCGCCAGCAATTACTAATGCCGCACAGCCGGATACCGTTCGATACGCGCTCTTCTTTTCAACTCCAGTAAGCGTTTTGACCTGCAGATCGTCTCAAGAGTGCCTGCCCAGACCTCAGAACCGTACAGCATGGTTGAGTAGTTTACCTCCATTAAGAGCTTCCGCCTTGATTATAAAGGCCCGTCCACGTTTTCCATAAGTCTGCTTAACAACTAGTGCTGGGCTCCGCTTCTCTTATGTAATCCCCGGGTAGTCGGTGAAATAAAGGTCGGAGTGTCGAGATTTGTGCTGTTCTTCAGGAACTTTTTTATTGCAGCTCAAAAAAAAGGTGGAATTCAATGTGAAGTGGTCTGGTGTATATGTCGATAAGAATAGAAACCAAAAAAAGGTGTGGCCAGCGGTCCCGAAAAGGAAAAAGCTCCTCTTGGCTCACAGAGCGGGTGGATTCCCTCTTCCGTTTAGGAACTCCTGGAACTGGCACACGATCTTGGCGTAAACATCCCGCCCGCCTTGCAACGTCCCAGATTGCAAAGGAGTCCGAGCTGCGTCAATGGGCGTATGTGCCTGACAGCATCCAGCCTAGCACGGTGCTCTGTTCTACCAGACGCCCGTTCTGGCTTGGCATGACACCTGGTTGGATCAGTGTCGGGTACACATCCGCACCCAGCACAACGGATGTCCCAGCCGGCCTGTAGAAGCTGAGGTCCACCAGGATTATGTTGGAAAGCACCGTTTTAGCGGAGTCAGGCAGCTCTCGGGCAGAAGTCCGCATTTGAAGCTGTCCCTCGACGTGAAACACCACCTCAATCCGAGGCGTTTCCGTGTGAATCGGGATGAGAGTAGCCTTTCATACTCTCTCATCGCCAACCCCCAGGACAGGGAGACCCATGGCTTCGGCCAGTGAGCCGTCAATGCGGTTTAGGGTAGAACATGCATCGACCACGGCCCGTACGTCGAAGCGTTTATCCCCCATGTCGAACCGTAGGTTAACGGTGGGCAGGATAGCCGAGAGTCGCGGCTGCTCGATGTTGTTGGTGGGCTCTGGAGTCTCGTTGGACCGACGTCGCTGCTCCCGACGATGGAGATGCAGCAGGGTGTGATGGGCGTCTCCACATATTCGGCAGCGACACTCACTCCGGCACGACCCTTCGGAGTGCTGGTGTGCCAGACAATTGGGGCAGTACTTGTTGATGAGTACTGCCCGGAGTCGCCGTTCGGCATCTAGCCTGAGGAACCGCGAGCAAGTCCGAAGCGGATGAATCCCTCGGAAGATTCGGCATCGGAACGATTGAGTTCCTCGAGAACATCTATCGATGAGCTGATGGCGTTGCTTGCGATGCGACGGCATGGCTGGCGAGGAAAAAAAAACAAGGAAAATGGTGGAGGCGAAAGAAAAAAAAGGAGAGACTGGGGGATAGAACAAATAAATTGATTAGTGGATACGTTTTCTTACAGTTGTGAACACTGAACGCACAGACTCTGGACATGTTCATCTACAGGAAGGAAAACTAATTTGGAAATCGGCCGTTTAAGGATACCACGGGCCGTACGGACGTCTACGACGCGAACGTTGTCATCAGAGCCAGGATAGACCCTTTGAATTCGTCCTAGCCTCCACTCGTACGATGGAACGTTGTCTTCTTTGACGATGACCATATCGCCTTCGGAAATATTTCTGGTTGGAATTAGCCACTTGCTCCTCTTCTGAAACTCTTTCAGGTATTCAGCTTTCCATCTCGATGCGAAAAGCTGGCTAAGGGCTTTGAGTCTCTGCCACCGGTTCAGGATAGAACTGGCTTCACGGGCTATGGGAGGTTCGGCGGTGACGAGTAGAGGTCCGCCTGTCTGAAAATGCCCTGGAGTGAGAGCGAGGATATCAGATTTATCCTCTGACATTGCGGAAATTGGTCTGGAGTTGAGACACAATAGAGTGTATAGCTCTTCGAGGGTTTATTTGAAATTACCTGTCTTGTAGAAGTTAGTCTTGAAACTCCTGACTCCTGCTTCCCATAGGCCTCAGATATGGGAGGCTCCTGGAGGGTTGAAATGCCAGGATAGGCTTTGTTGGCTAAACGATGAGGTAACCTGTGCCTTAATTGTAGCGAGGAAATCTCCGGTGACGGCCTTCTCCGCGCCTACTAAGGTCTTTCCGTTGTCGGAATAGACATGGAGCGGGCACCCTCTTCTGGCAGCGAACATTGATAAGGCTCCGAGGAATTTCTCAGTGGTCAAGTCAGAGGTGGCCTCCAAGTGGATGGCCTTCCTACTGAAGCAAACGAAGACGCACACATAGCCTTTAGTAATTCGGCAGGCCCGACCTGAGTAGCTCTTGACCTCAAAGGGTCCCGCAAAGTCGAGCCCCGTGTGCGCAAAGGGTCGCGAAAAGGTGGCTCTGGGCTTCGGCTGAGCCTACACTCTTTTCCGGTGAATGATACACACCTTGCAGGTCGTGGTCAACCGTTTGATCAGGTTCCTCAGCTTCGGAATCCAGTATTACGTCCGGATGAGACGTACCATCAGCTGGTTTCCCCTGTGTATGGTTCGGTGAGTGAACGTGACCAGAAGCTCGGATAGTTTGGAGTAATACGCCAAAAGGATAGGATGACGTTCATCGTAGGATAACGATTCAGATGCAGTCAAGCGCCCGCATGATCTCATGATGTCATCAGAATCCAGAAACGGGTTAAGGTTGAGGATACAACTGGACTTAGGAAGCTGTTTCTTGGATTGCAGGAGGTTATGTTCCTCTAGAAATTCGGCACGCTGAGTTTGCTTAATTAGCACGATTTGAATCTGGGCGAGTTCTTTACTGCTCAAGTCGGAAGGAAAGGACATAGAGACGCCTCTGCAACGGTTGATGAACCGCTGCACAAAAGCCATGACTCGAAGCATGCGATTGAAATTAGAAAAACGCTCCAGAATGTCCCATGACGGGCACGCTAAATAACATCGCACAGATATTTTTTCAAGCTCAATGTCACGCACCGTTTCATAAGACGCAGGCCAGGAGACCTGTGGCTGAGTTAGCCACGCAGGACCATGCCATCATAATTCGGTACTAGCCAGCTCTTCCGCTGTTACTCCACGACTGGCTAGATCTGCAGGATTGTGCTCCGAACGCACATGCGACCATTGGCTGGCATATGTATTTAGAGCAATTTTCGTCACTCGATTTGCCACGACACGGTGGCTTGTTCAACCATGCCAACACAATAGTGGAATCAGTCCAGAGAAACGTTTCTATTCGACCAAACGGAATGTGGGGAAGAATTGCAGTACACAGGTCTGCAAGTAGAACGGCTCCAGATAACTCTAAACGGGGGAGCGAAACGGTTTTAACAGGGGCGACTTTAGTCTTTGAGGTTAGAAGACTTGTCGAAATGCTTCCGTCATATTGGATTCGAATATAAATCGCCGCCCCATAGGCCTTTTGGGACGCGTCACAGAAACCATGAATTTGAACTTGCGCTCCAGGTCGAAATTGTACCCAACGCGGGACGCGAACCTTGTGGAGAGCACTATGGCTGCGAAGGAAATCATGCCAGCGGTGTAGTAGCTCGGCAGGGAGGAACTCATCCCATCCAATGCTGGCTAACCAAATATCCTGCATTAGGATCTTGGCCTGAACCACAAATGGGGACAGCCATCCAGCAGGATCAAAAAGTTTTGCGATTTGCGATAGGACTTCGCGTTTGGAGTAAATCGCATTTACAATGAGTTCAGTTGGGACAAAATAAAACTCATCTGCCTTAGCGTTCCACCGTATTCCTAACGTTTTGGTGGTGCTTACCTCTTCAATGTCGAGGAAGTCACCCGAAAGTAGGTGGTCTGGGGGAAGTGCCTTTAGGAGGGTTCGCTCATTTGCTGTCCACTTGCGGAGTGGAAAACCCGCTGAGCTCAGAGCGCTCCTCAACTCCTGAATGGCTAGCACATCATCCACGTACATGTACTTTGAAATTATCTGAGACGCCCGTGGATATCGGACGTTGACATCTTCGGACTGCTGCTGCAACGTTCGTAAAGCCAGACAAGGGGCACAATTAAATCCGAACGTGAAAGTCTGAAGCTCATAATCAGTGATGTCCCCATGATCATTTCGAAAGATGATTCTCTGAAACGGGGTGTTTGCGGGGTTTAGTAATATCTGCCGATACATCTTGGTGATATCGGCGTTAAACACGAATTTGAATATCCGCCACTTTGGGATCTAAAGGGTGAGATCAGACTGAAGTACTGGCCCTGGATGAGGATGTCATTCAAACTGTTCCCATTTGACTAAGGACTGGAAGCGTTGAATACCACTCGGACCTTTGTAGTCGTACTTTCGGTTTTGAAAACCGCGTGGTGGGGGAGATAGAAATTAAGAGTGTCCGTATTGGGAGGCACAGGCTTCATGTGGCCAAGATCTATGTACTCTTTGATCACCGAGCTGTAGGTGTCTTTGAGAACAGGATCCCTTTCCAGACGCGCCTCATTCCTTAGAAACTGTGCGAGAGCGAACGATCTGGAATGCCCCAAGTTGATGTGCTCAGAGTCCTTGAAGGGTAGGGATACTACATATTTCCCGTCACGAAATCTGGTCGTCGTCCGAACAAATTTTTCTTTGCACACGTTTTCAGACTCCTTTACTGCTTTACATGGAAGATCCTCCACCTCCCAAAATTTTGTGAGAAGTGTCTCCATGATAGGTTCCGATTCGATCGATATCGTAGTGGTAAAGGACGAAACCATACTAGTGGCTGTAGAGACTGGGCCGGTTAAAATCCACCCAAAAATGGTCTCTTACCCTAGCAATGACCCACATAAGTTAGGCTTCAAGCCTGCTAGGAGGACAGACGCAAAAATATCCGCCCCTATCAAAAGGTCGATTTAGGATGGCTGGAAAAAAAGTGGATCCGCCAATGGAATATTCGGAAGTCTTTCAAGAATGCTGCGATCGATTGTACTCGTCGGCAGATTCCCGGCCAGATTCGGCAACACCAACGGAGTCGCGTCGATCTTGAGCATTGGCTTCGTTTTCTCCCAGGTGACAGATTTGGACAATAGCCGTTCCTAAGAGGATCCCTGGTCGATTGGAGGCGAAATGAACAGAAATACTCGAGATGGGCTGTTCCGGATTGTGCGGCTGCGCTGCGCTAAAGGAAGTAGAAGAATTTTCCTTATGAAGCGATGTATTGTGGCGGCCCTTGCACGTAAAACAGTTATGTCTGCTTGTGCACTCCCGCAGATTATGCGCTCTAGCAAAACAGTTGAGGCATAATCGCTTCTGCTTAATATATGATGCTCTTTGTGGTTGAGTCATCTGGAGGAAACGAGGACATAGCCGAACTGGATGTGGCTCTTTTGAGCAGAGGTCGCAGAATCGGGCACGTGGGGCGACTTGCGTCTCAAAGGAGTTAACCCTTCTTGTCTGTGGGTTCCTGTACTCCTTAGTGTGTTGTGGGCCGGTCGAACATCTTCAATCGCTTCCAGTGTGTGATATCTTTCTTCGAGAAAGGATTTCGGACTTGTTGCTCAACGACTGCTCCCATAATGAGAGAGTGACCTTTGGCAACTTGGACGAGCACAAGAAAATTAAAAGGCAATCCCAATTTTATGTGGAGACTTGGGAGTGTTCCAGGGCAATCAAACACCCTTGAATTGTGCTCTGAAAATTCTTTGGGGCAGCTCCTGATTCGCTTCCAATGCTCGGAAGATTGAAAAGGATCTTCAATTGGCTATTTGAAGCGCTGACCATGCGGATTGGAAACCATCATTTGTAAGCGGAGATTTGCTAACAATGGCGTGAGCTTCGCCACTCGTCTTGGCGTTCAAGTGAAATAACTTTATAACAGACGGTCAATATCGTGATTTAACCTGGAGGCACATCTTTCGTAAACAGCGTAACAGTGCTCATACTTGTTCTGAAGCAACGGGAGGCTTCCGCTACTTCCTTCGTGAAGGGCTAGTCTGGAAACTGTTTCGTACTCCCGCTCAACCTTTTCCCATAAGGACTGTACTTGATCTAGACGGATCTTTAATGTGAATAAATTGGGCTCCGCAGCCGATGTCATGAAAATTTGACTTTCAAATTTACTGAGACCATCGCTAGTTGCTATAAATTCGAGCATCGGAGCGTCTAGAGGGCTTTTACTTTTGGATCGTAAATTGCCTGAGGGTCCGGCCCCTGTGTCCTTTGGACTAGGGTCTCGCCTCTGGCCTTCTTTCGGAAGCGCTAACTGATCAGCTTCCTTCTTCTCACTCGCGTCTTTCTGCTGTCCTCCCGCGCCTTCAGGCATAATTATACTCGAGTAGGATTAAGCGACGAGCGAAAGCAAAAAATAAAGAACGAAAAAAGCAAAGGAAACCGTGTAAATTTTATAACTTGATTTTCCGAATGGAAAATAATACTTTAATTATTTAATATTGTTTACATGAAAATGCAAGGATATGCTGTGGGAATGGAATCGTAAAACATATAATAAACTCAGTACTCAAGCCAGTAAATCGATCCCAAACACTGCTAACTAAAATTGAAATGCCGGAATCCGTGGTAGTAATTTTGATAGCATGCAAAGTTGAATTGGCGGAATCCGAAAAAATAAGTTGAGCAAAAGTACCGTCAAACTGAATGTAATATAGAGGATCGGGATGGTACTCAAAATTAAATAGGGGGAATCCGAAAAATAAGTTGAGCAAAAGTACCGTCAAACTGAATGTAATATTGAGGATCGGGATGGTACTCAAAGTTGAATAAGCGGAATCCAAAAAATAAGTTGAGCAAAAGTGCCGACAAACTGAATGTAATATCGAGGATCGGGATGGTACTCAAAGTTGAATAGGCGGAATCCAAAAAATAAGTTGAGCAAAGTACCGTCAAACTGAATGTAATATAACACAGTGTGAATACACTGTTACCGTAGTTGAAGTTGGATGTAAATGTATGGAATGTATGGACTTTGGAAACGATTAAAAATATATGTATGTATTTGATTATGTTGACCTGCACATTAGAATTTAGAAATATGATCGTATTGTTTAGATGTGCACAGTTGCAAACAGGAACTGCACAATGCAAAAAATATGGGAACCGACAATTGGAAATTTAGGAACCAACAATTGGAATTTAGGAACCAACAATTGGAATTTAGGAACCAACAATAATATTAGTTGTGTCGCGCGATTTGGGAATGTGTTAATACATACACATGACACATGGAACGAACGATGTAAAACCTTCTGCCGGCCAACGGAAAAAACCATGAAATTGGATGTGGCGGTCGGCAAATGGCTTACACTTGTAAAAAAAAATGGCGCCGAATCGTTGTAGTACTTAGCTGTGATAAATTATTCCTCGAAGATCCGGCTCGAAGGACCATAAAATGTAGTGCTGGGCTCCGCTTCTCTTATGTAATCCCCGGGTAGTCGGTGAGATAAATGTCGGAGTGTCGAGATTTGTGCTGTTCTTCAGGAACGTTTTTATTGCAGCTCAAAAAGATGGCGGAATTCAATGAGAAGTGGTCTGGTGTATATGTCGATAAGAATAGAAACCGAAAAAAGGTGTGGCCAGCGGTCCCTAAAAGGAAAAAGCTCCTCTTGGCTCACAGAGCGGGTGGATTCCCTCTTCCGTTTAGGGACGCCTAGAACTGGCACACGATCTTGGCGTAAACAGAACAGTAGTTTAGTTTTTTCGTTTGGCAATTTCAAATCGTGTGATAATAATAATATATATATAATAATAATAATCTCTCTTGTTATTATTATTATGTGTAATATTATTATGAGTATTATTATTAGTATTATTATTATTATTATTATTATTATTATTATTATTATTATTATTATTAATATTATTATTATTATTATTTTTTTTTTTAATTTTTTTTTTTTATGCTGGACGCTGATGCACTAAGATCAGTATATTCATGTGGCTCGTGTTAAAATATAACAAGATGAAAGATGAAAATATAGAAAAGGAATATGAGGAAGTGACTACTGGCGTGCTGCCAGATACTTTGCTTGCATGCGTACTATGTGGGTTAATATTAATGTTTTTAGTTTAGGAAGACTATCTAAGTTTAAAATTATTGTTTAGAAATAGTTATAATTTGCACATAAGACTCCAAAGGGTTCATGCAATTTAAAGGACGTTCTGCAGTGGCGCAAAAGGTAATGCCAGGCATCTTTCTATGGTTAGATAGAGATGGTAAGTTAATAAGGAGGAGTCTACTAGAATAAGAGGGTAGCCTCTGGTTTGCATCAAAGCTTAAACCGCGTTTTTGAACCGACTCAATGCGTTTACTGTGGACCCCATACTGAGGGCTCCAAACGCAAAATCCATATTTTAATATAGGACGAACTAAAGAAAGATATAGAAATTTTGTTACGTACGGGTCATTGAATTCCTTCGACCAACGTTTAATGAATCCAAGTACACCTATGGCTTTATTCACCATGCATGAAATATGATCAATGAAGTTAAGCTTAGTATCCAGGACCCAAATCATCAACTAAAGCGATTTTTTTCAAAGAGCAGCAGTTTAGCGTGTAAGTCGCAGGCTTGGGAGCGAGAGAATGTCATAAGCTGGCATTTAGAGCACACAAAGTTTGACATCGTCCGCGTACATAAGTACTCTGGAGTTAGTTAGGACATCGGGCAGGTCGTTAATAAACAATGTAAACAGCAGGGTACCCAAATGGCTTCCTTGTGGGACGTTAGAAGTTGTGACGATCTGTCAGTGCTCGGGTGGCTCAGGGATGGCCAGGATTCGTCTCAGGAATTTATATTTGGTTCAGCTGGGGTTGCTGTAAGAGATTCCGACCCGGGTCCCAGAGGAGAAGACGAGAGAATTACAAAGTAATTAAATATCGGGTCTTTATTGCTAGTAAAAAATACTGTTTTACAGTCGTTCGAGGTGGCTGCTGTCTTCGGAGAGATTCCGGGGTTTGTTCGGCTCCGCTGTCGTCCTGTCCCGCTGCTCGCTGTACCGCGTCACCGAACGGGTAAGGATTAACGCCGGAATCCCGAGATGGCAGCTCCACAATCTTCCGGTCCCCCGGTTGTGCGTTCTCCGACGTCTGGGAACGGGAACAAAGAGAAGCAGCTGTTGTGGCCTCCCGGTTAGTGGTGAAGGGGAGAGTTGAGAGACCGATCCGGTCTACCAAATGGGAACAGTTCGAGAGGCCGATCCGGCCAATCACTCAGACTTGTTTGAGAGGCCGATCAGGTCTATCCAAAGTGAGAAGAGTTTTAGAGGCCGATCAGGTCTTCTAATTAACGAGAATAGTTTGAGAGGCCGATCAGGTCTACCCAAAGTGAGCCGATCAGGTCTTTTAATTAACGAGAATAGTTTGAGAGGCCGATCAGGTCTACTCAAAGTGAGAAGAGTTTTAGAGGCCGATCAGGTCTTCTAATTAATGAGACTGGTTTGAGAGGCCGATCAGGTCTACCCAAAGTGAGAAGCTCGGGTCGGTGAACCGAACCGGAAAATAAAATATAATACGCTAGTGGTAAGTTAGTTACCGTGCGGGTTTACCGGGCTCCTCTGGTTCCTTACCACTTATCCTTGAGTCTGCTGGTGGACTTGTGGCCGATCGCCTCGCTGAACTGAATGAGCTCTGGAGGGCTGGGGTCCCCTTTATATAGCAGTTCGGCGTGGTGTAGTGTGCCCGCATCATCCAACGGCTTTTAGCCACCTTTAGTGTGCCCGCTCCACTTTTGCCGGTGTGACCCTCCATTTCCCATCATGGCGCGAGCGCGCGGGATTTGAATTTAAAATGGGTTTGTCTCCTTCACGTCTTAGAGTTTATAAATGTTTGCGTATGACTTAATTTCTTTCTCTTAGTTTTCTATCTATATATATATATATATATTTATTTATTTCCTACGTTTGTGCGCTCTATGCGTCACAAAGTAACGTTAAGAACATTTGATAAGGTGTTTTTAAATAAGACCTTTTGCATCCTGCCATTCAGATAACTTTAGATCCAACTAAGAAGATCAACCGAAAATCCCATTAGATCGAGTTTCGAACGAGGCGAGAATGGTTAACAGTCCTATGCTTTACTGAAATCAGTACGTCTGTCTGAAAGTTTTTATGGAAGACCTTTATTATGAAGGAAGTGAGCTCCAAAAGATTAGTTGTCGTTGATCTTCGCTTTATAAATCCATGTTGATGAAAAATTAATAAACTACATAGGTGCTGCAAGTGCGGAGTAATAATTTTTTCGAAAAGTTTTGGGATGGCCGACAACTTAGAGATTTCTTTATTGTTGGCATCAGATTTGCTACCTATTTTGTGGAAAAGAATAAAAAATGATTCCTTCCAAACAGGGGGAAGTGGGAGGTTTCTAAGGACTAGGTAAACAATTTTAGAAGGGGATTGCACAGGACGTTAGTACAATATCTAAGCACAAAGCTGGGTATTCTGTCGGGACCTGGCAAGTAAACGGGCTAAACACGGGCGTGATGTAAGAATAGGTCTGATTTGAGTCAATGGAATTTGAGTAAGTGGTTTGAAAAAACTGCACAAATAGATCGGCAATTGCTTGATCATTTTGACGGTTGTATTTTCAAAAGAAAGCAAGGAAGGCTGAGTAATTGGCTTACGTTTAGAGTTAACAAAATTATAAAACTATTTTGGGTCCTCGGAGAACTGGGCCTTACAACGAGTCAAATCATTTTTGAAACACTGCGAGTTCAGCAAGTAGCATATCTACCCTACCAATACAATAAATGATTGCGTATACTCTTAGCGTCAATACATTGAGGTAATAAATATAAATATACAAATACCAAAAAGACCACCAACAACTATATAAGTAATATAAATTCGGGTGTCCACTGGAGGTTCCCTCGCTGCAGTCTCCGATATAAAGCCGGTT
>VNJU01003838.1:0-10745 GCA_008042675.1 Drosophila seguyi | reverse complement strand
GAAAAATGTTGCTAGCAACAAAGCCAAACAGATATATATTTTCCTATGGCAGCTATATGTTATAGTGGTCTGATTTTGATCAAATTAAAACCGAAATTCTGGAATATACCAAATGGTTAGGTCTAAAATTTTATGCAAATATCTTAAAAATTGGTTAAGTTATAATTTTTTTCATTAAAATTTACCGATCGTTCCTATGGCAGCTATATGATATAGCCGTCCGATCCGGCCCGGATAGTAGTGAGAGCATATAGAAGACTATCTGCAAAGTTTCATTCAGATAGCTTCAAAACTGACTAGTTTGCGTAGAAACGGACGGACAGACGGACAGACGGACAGACGGACATGGCTAGATCGACTCGGCTGTTGATGCTGATCAAGAATATATATACTTTTTAGGGTCGGAAATGTCTCCTTCACTGCGTTGCAAACTTCTGACTAAAATTATAATACCCTGCAAGGGTATAATAACAACATAATTTGAATTTACTGCAACACCTTCCAGAAGTACCTGCCTCTCAAAACCCGAAGACATCTCCATGTTCATACCGAACAACATAAAAATTTTGTTAACCGAACACTGGATGGACAAATTAAGCAAATCATTGACGGCTGCAAGGGACGCATGCTTCAATATATGTATATGATTCAGGGAGCAGCTCAAAGGATTCCGCGGGAATTTTGATGAAGGTTGAGGAAGTATTTGTCGAAATAAAATCGTTCCAGAGTAAGATGAATCTGTCTACGATTGCGACAAATTTAATCGACTTATACGATTCCCACATAAAAAAAATTATGACCAAAATGGATGAGTTCCAAGAGACCTTCTCTTTGTGGCCAGAAATTGCTAGAGCATATATTGTAAAAGACTTCTTTAGGGACATTTATTTAAAAAGATGAAATGTCCCTAGCATAAGAAATTTAGAATTTGTCCACAGATATAAGGGCTTTTGGCGATACAGACTAAATGTCGGCATTGCCAATATCGGCTGGTAGTCCGGGCCTGACAAACTGTTCAGGTAAATTAACGGGGCTCTGAGGTGCCAATATTTGAGACCCCCCAGGGGACAATACGAGAATCACCGGGGCGCGGTCCCTCAAGCGGCATATTCGGATACCAAATCTTTTTTGCCACTCGACCTCAGAACCCTTGGATTCAATCCTGAGGTCGATGGCTAAGCCGAGGGAGGCTGCTGTTGTGAGCCCGCAGCGGGGTTTAGTTATCCGTCTGTATGCTGCAGACCAGTTGCTAATTTTTTGCGCCTAGTAGACTCGTTTAATAGCTTTAGGCTATTCCAGCGCCAAGAACATATCTTGCACATCTTGCTAATATATCCCTAAAACCGCTCTTGGTTTGCCTCATGAAAGACATCATATCTCTTTCCACCTCGCGACAGACCTCACATCAGTAACGGAAACCGATGTTTTTTCTTACATAGTCCACTGTACGAGCCACAACACCAATGCACTTGGCATGCACCATGTTGTCGCACAGCCAGCAGCAGACGCAAGACCATTCGAGGAAATACTCTTACTACAGGTTTAAACAACGCAGACTTACCACTGTACATTTACGTATGAAGAGATAAAAATGTGCAGCTGCACCTAGATAGCTGGAGAGTGAGAGAGCGGTAAGCGGGTGAGCTTGGACGAAAGTTTATCGTTTACCTGTCGCGACGGGGCAAGCTAAACGGAGAAGGCACAAAGAGGAATGCAAAAAATGCTAAAGCAAACACTGGCAGCACAACTAAAATGTGAAATTAATAATAATTAAATAGACAAATAAATTGATAATACAAAATAAATAATACAAAATAATAAATTAAATACCCAGAATAGCTGCATGCACACGAAGTGAACGGGATCTTTATTATTCACAAAATCAAAGATTAAAATTAAACATCGGTTGTTTTTATAAAAAAATTACACATAACGCAAGAAAAAAACCAGTCCGTTCACTTGGAAGAGAGAAAGCTTTTTTTTTCGTATTGAGGGACAGGATGTTCTCCGCCGCTTTATTGATTTGCAGGACTGTTCCCCCTCTTTGGGTGACGTGGTCGCAATGTGCAGAACATGCCAATGTGTGGTGGGTATGTCGGGGCTTTGGCGTTGTAGCAGCTTCACCTTGAATCGCGGTGGGGTAGAGTATCTTCGCCTTCGGTATGGGTGGGATTAGCTCCCTGTCCACCACCTCCAGCTTGGCCTACTCCCACAACGCCTACATCGCGCAAGCCGTTGCTAAGCGTTGCCGCTTGCTCGCCGGAGCGTTCTTCTTGACGCTCTCAGCGGCGGGTTGCCTTTTGCTGGCAGCATCTCCTTCACTTTGTTGACGAATCCGCCCTTGAAGACATGTGGGGAATTTTAGCTTAATATAACCTGCCCTCTTCAATCTTCAGCTCGGCCCAGGCTAGCATTGCCTTCTCCTCTTGGAAGAGGCCGGCTTCCGATTGTGATGGCAGACTTATACTTATACCTTTGCCTTCCTCCCCTCGCTTGACCGTTTCGGCACGTCCCTGGGCGGGGAGCTGGTACCTGGTTCTGGCGAGTGGATTAGGTTATCATCCTCCTCTAGAGTGAGCTGCACGCTGTTCAGGCCCGTGTCTGTATCGACGACGGCACCTGAGCGGCATAGTTTATTCTTAGTCGTTGTGTACAGTACAACTAGCACGACCTGCTTCCGTAATGGGTGTGACCGCGGGCGGCCGTGCCCGCCGGTTATAGCAGTACGACGTTTGGGCTGATATCCCAGCCCGGTTGAATTCTTTCGTTCATCAAAAAACTGGTTTGTTTTCGAGGAACGTTTTATGCCTAAACGCCAGGCACCTTCACTAATGGCCAATGGTTCATTTCCTGCTTCTATTTGAGGGGGAGGAATTGAACCGTTGCCTTAGCTAGACACTGGCCGTCAGCCAGCAGACGGACAGGGGGACTAACGGGTGAGAAATCACCTGCCGTAACTGTTCGTGCCGTTGGAAAAGCGACTATACTCTCCCCGTGAGGGCGGCGGAAGCAGGTCCCAGTAGGTCATATCTCTGCTGAGGATGCGAACGAATGGTAATCGGGCGGGAAGAAGAAAACTTCTGCCAAAAAATTACCCCAATTCAAGGTGGAACAACATATGCCGTGGGATGCGTGTCCGGGGGGTGCTTGAACGTTAATATGCGGACTCTGGTGGACCGGCCGACCCATCAGTTATAACTAGGCTTACCACGGTATGCGGGCTCTACCGTGGCGGACCTTCCCCATCCCAGCATACTCGTGGGACCAAAACATGAATGAATCTATAAAAAAATAAAAACGTAGGTGGCCGTCAGACCTTAAAAAAATTTAAGAAAATTCTCAAGCTTCTGCAGCTGAGCAACCCCGACCTCCCCTCCTCTGATTGGAGAGTTGCCAAGGTTGAGGAGGCCGTTGGTCCGAGGCGCCAGGTTGTCCTGACTCTCAATAAGGGGACAGTCGAGGCAATCAGATACGGCTTTGACACCGTGGCCGTCCGCATTTACAAGGCCGACGCCAAGACGTGCCGTAAAGAGGAGGACCCTGACTTAGAGGGCCCTCGCATCGAGGAGGCGCCCGAAGGATTCTCCGACGAGGAGGACATCCTGGAGGGGTACGTCTCCGAGCTTGCTAGGGGCTTGCGTGGCGTCGGGATGTCCGAGGAGGAAGACATCACTGTGGTGGAAGTTAAGAAGCAGAATGTCTCTGACGTTTCTGCAAATTAACCTACACCACTGTAAGGCAGCTTTCGCTGCCCTCCTTGTCCACCTGGCGGAAGGTGGCATCGACGCTGTCCTCATCCAGGAGCCCTGGATCTGTGGGGACAGAATCCTAGGGATAGGAACAGCCAACTATAGGCTGTACGCAGCCCCAACAAAAGGTAAACCGCGAGCCTGCATACTCGCTAGGAAAGATCTAATTCATGCTTTTAAATTTCAGCAATGAAGACTTCATAACTGCAGGTCTAGAGGGACCAAACGGGTCGCTCCGGATATGCTCAGCATACCTTGGGCACGACAAGGACCCCATCGCCCAACCCTGAGGCTAGTCATCACCCCCACCATCAGTGGGGCAGCACTGACACCAACGAAAGGGGTGAGTTTCTTTTTGATTACATCCTTTCATCCAACTTGCTAGTGGGAAATGCGGGGAACGAACCCACCTTTATTACCAAGAACCGTAGGTATTACCCTCCTTTCTGAATCGCTAAGGGATACCATGAAGTCATGGAGGGTGCTGGAGAAGAACTGACCATAGGTATATCCAATTTACGCTGGGCTTCGATAGATTCAATCCGGTCACCTTTCGGAACCTCCGGAAGACCGACTGATAGAAATATAGATCCCAGCTTTGGAAGATCCTTAAGCCCCCTCCAGCCCCAACTCACTCTCACTCTACTGTCCAGAGGGCCTTAAGCGACTCGTTGGGACTTTCACCGACGCTTGCAGCACGGCTCTGGATAGGTCCTGCCCCCGTAGTAGGAATGGGGGGAAGAAGCCACCATAGGGGTGTAAGGAACTAGGCTGCCTCAAGAAGGCCACGAGCCAAGAGCGACAACACAGTCGCATCGTGGCGCCTCTATAAGACCTGTCCCTATACAACAGGGAACTAAGAAAGGCCAAAAGGAGGGCCTGGTTCGACTTTTGGTCAGGAATCCAGGACTACTCAAAGAAATCCAGGCTGCGGAAGGTCCTCTCGACGACGCCCTCCAACACGGGCTACGTCAAGCCTCCATCCCCAATAAGCCTCTCCTCTTTTCTACTCAAGACGCTGGAGAGACTCATTAGTCTGCATCTTAGAACTAACATTCCCCACTCATCCTTATCAGGATCACAACACGCGTATAGGAGGGGCAGATCAACAGAGACAGCACTCCACTCGCTTACCACTATCAAAGAAAAATCGCTAAACGAAAAGGAGTTCACACTCGTCGCCTTCTTGGATATAGAGGGCGCTTTCAACAACATTCTTCCGAGCTCAGTTACGCGACATTGACTAAGCTGGGGATTGATCAACACTCAGTGGGTCTCATTGATCGGATATTATCCCATTGTGGATTTTCTATCAACATTATCTCCTGCATAATCTGAGTCTTCCATACAATCTAGTATTACATTAGTTTTAGTCTCTTTAAAAGTTAAATTCAGTTCTTTGGCTATATAAATATTTTAAATCTCTAATCGAATAACAACTTTGATATTTGCTTAAATAATTTACGGAATATGATATATCAGGTCTTGTCCTGCGCTTATATATATTATAATTTACATATCAAGTTCTGTATTTAATTTTCTGATCACTTTGAGATGCTTGATCTAATTTTAAGTTTGTTTCCATTGGAGTTTCGTATAGCTTAGCATTTTCGAGATTATAGCTATTTGCTAGTGATTCAATATATCTTTTTTAAGTTAACGTCATTTTCTTACTTTCAGTATTATACTGCTGCCGTTGATCTCCCGCGCTTGCTTTGACGAAGCAAAGCGAGTTGGAGCGCGGCTTAAGTTTTAAGCTTTCTTTAGTCGTCTCATGTATGCAGCCGAATAAAGCTGACGCACCCCGATTGATCCCACAACGCCCCCGTTTTTTTACTTCCAACTATTGTCGCCTGCGCCGTGGGAATTTTCTACAACTTCCAGAACATCATTAGCGGAAGGACGCCCCCCTACAAACATTGGCCCCTCGAGCCGGATACGGATATCCTTCCGCCCATCTGCCAGCAGTTCCGGTGATTTTTCCGCTAAAGATAGGTACCTCTGTTCCGCCTCCCTCTCGCTGCCGATCTTCAGCAGTGGTCGGAACATTAAATTACGTTCACACTGCTGTAAGATTATTTTCCGTGTCAACTCCACTTCCTAGTTTTCCTGACACAACGGCAGCGAAGATATTTATTTCTCATAATCGTTCGTCAAAATTTTCAATCCGTCTCTGCTTTGTGTGTGTCGCCATATTCCTCGCCGTTTTCGGTTGCCCGTTTCGCATAAAACAGCCAACGGTCGCGGCATATGTGCACCCGTACACATATGTACACACACACGCACGCTAACTTGTGCACACATTTTATTACAATTCCAACTCCTCGAAAAATTGCCAGGTGAAAAGTTAAATTATTTGGTGAAAAGAAGGCATAATTAATATTGGCCAACCGGTGTGCACTATTTTCGGAGGATAACCTGTTCGCCGATAAGTCCGCCGCTATCGCGATATTATTTTTCTATTCTTCTGTGTGCCAAGTTTTTCGCCACATAATTTTTCTGTCCTTTCATTTTAAATACAGTTATCGAAGCCAACCTGTGCTCACACACATCTACATATTCGCATGTATGTCCATATAGTTTATATGCATATATTTTCTGCCTCCGATCCCAGAACTAACCTTCGCTGCGAGACTAATATAAATTAAAAATAAAAGAGACAAAAACAACAAATATTAAATATACATCATTACAGATCCACACGGGCGGGACCTCAACTGTTTTGACACTTACTCGACTTAACCGCTGCAGCAGCCGTGTTGTTGTTGTTATTGTTTTTCCCTCTCACGGATGCACTGCTTTGCCAACGGCATAACAGTGAGTTGTCGGTCGAACCAAAGCCAAGGTTTTTACTCCACCTATCCGGCTTCGCAATTATTACATTACATTGGCATTCCCTTACCGACAACATATAGCAAGAGGATTAATGTCGAACTAGTCTCTTCGTAGTCGACATTAATATTAAATAATAACAACCAAATCAGATCGATTGAATATTGTTTATTAGTTTAGACGCATCATAGCGTCAGCTCCGTGTGACGATCTAAATAGAACTGCCGTTCTCTTTTACAATGATCGGTTAAGCTTCCGAACTTTTGGCTTAAGATAAGAGTACCAATGGAAGCATGTGTATGTACGAACGAAGTCGATACATGACTCCCCCGGAGCAAGTTTGAAACAATCAGTGAAAACTTAATCCTAATACATTACATTATTAATGAAATATAATCATGTCTTAACTAATGAGTTTTTCATTTGATTGCGTTTTGATAAATGTATTTTCTCTTAACTTGATCTTTGTTAATTTTCTTTGTATTGTCTTCATTTGAGATGAGATAGTTTCCTTCCTGTTTATAATTTTCTATCTGTTTGTACTTAGGGTTTGATTTGCCAACTTTATAATTTTTGACGAACTGGTTTTTAAACTCTGTACATTTGTCCCTATCTGGATTAGAGTGCATTAGATTTTTTGTCATTAGTTTATCTGCCAATTTTTTAATCTCTTCATTGCTTAAAATATTATTTAACAATTCAATTCGTTTGGCGTAAATACTTGAGTAAACGCTATTATTATAGTATAAAATCGATTTAAATACTTTGTCGTGAATTGTATCTTCGTTATTTGGATCAGCTTTAAATAATCGAATGTGTTCGTTTAAAGTTTGATGCAAGCGTTCAACATCGGAATTTCCAGTTTTGTGATTTGGATTGTAAGATATATGTCTATTTCGTTTTCATTAAGAAACTGCTTAATGGATATTATATCAAATTCGTTGTCTGCTATTATTTTGTTTGGCTTCCCTAGATTTTGAATTCGATGCTTAATTGCATTTAATAACGAAATCCATGTGCGATCTTTTATCTTATGTACTGTTGGGTATTTTGTAAGCTTATCAATAGTAGTGAGATACATTACACCTTTTTGAGGATACCAAATATCAATATGTATAATCTCATTATGTTTTGTTGGCGTTTCTGTGATATTTAACTTATACTTAACTGGGTTTCTATCAAACTAAGCTAAATTGCATATTTTACAATTATTTATGTATTTTTGAATTTTATGTTTTAATTTTGGATACTAATATTTACGTTTTATTTCTAGGAATACCTTATTTATTCCTCTGTGATTATTTTCTAAGTGTTGACATTCAATTATTTTTAGAAGCTCTTCGATATCAATTACGTCCTTTAATAGTAAGCATGTTTGTAGTATTTTTTAATTCTTATTGTTAACAAAGTATTGTCTATAGACATTTTGAAACGTATTAAATAGGTAATCATTTTCACAATACACAGCTATTAAGCCTTTTTCTGGGAAAACTTCTCTTATAAATTTTAACATAGTTTCTTTATTTCCATTCGTCTTAATTATATGTCTAATTTTATTTTTATAAAAAGTTTTAGTTGTGTGAGATTCGGCAATTGATTCTTTAATAACCATTTGTATTTTGTATACATTTAATGAACATTCTGTCAGTTTAATAAAATCGTGATCAGATGATGATTCTGCGCTATGAATTGTTTGCAATTCATCAAATTGGCTATTAAATAAATAGAGCAATTCCCCCGAAAAATCTTCTTCTAATTTGTTAATTTGTAACCCTGTAGGGCCTTTATCGAGTTCAAGTATGAAAATATCAGAGTCTTCAAGGTTTAACTTTTTTTCTTCACTGGTAAGGCTATCTTTGCTTTTTTCTACAATTCTACTTAACCCATCAGCTAAACCATTTTCTTTGCCTTTTATAAACTCAATATTAAAATCAAATTTATTTAATTGGATTTTCCATCTTTGCAATTTTAGATTTGGTTCTTTAAGATTGTTGAGCCACACCAAGGGTCGGTGGTCGGTTTTTATTGTAAATTTTCGACCGTATAAATAGTATTTGAAATAGTGTGTGGCCCATTGGATTGCTAATAACTCCTTTTCAATGGTGCTATAGTTTAATTCACTATCCTTTAGGACGCGGCTGGTAGCTGAATTCCATCTATTGCTTCTACTTTTTTTTATTTGGCTTAAGTCCTTCGGAATTTATTGTGTGCCCTAAGAACTCAAGTTCATTTTTGGCAAATTCACATTAATCAATTTGAAGCTTGACGTTAGCGCTTTTGAGGCAATTAAGAATTGTTGTTAGATGCTCTACATGTTCTTCTATGTGCTTAGAAAATATGAGAATATCGTCCATGTATACGTGGCAGAAAAAACCTATATATGGGCGTAATAAGTTGTTCATAAGCCTTTGAAAAGTGGCAGGGGCGTTCTGGAGCCCAAACGGCATTCGCAAAAATTCGTAATGGCCGTTTGCTGTAGAAAAGGCAGTCTTAGGAATATCGTTTTCATCCATTTCGATTTGATAAAATCCCTTTGCCAAATCTAAGATTGAAAAAACTGTACACCCTGACAGTTTATCGAATATGTCGTCGATGTGCGGAATGGAAAATCTATCTTCAATGGTTTCATTATTGAGTTTTTTATAATCAACAACTAAACGCCATTTTTGCTGATTAGATGCGTCGAGTTTTTTTTGAACGACCAGCATTGGGCTGTTATATGAACTAATTGAATGTCGGATGATTTTTTGCTTTAGCATTTCCTGAATCTGTTTATTTATTTCTTCTTTGTGAATTTTAGCATACCTATAGGCCCTTGAATAAACGGGTTTCTCGTTCCGTGTTGGAATTTTATGTTTTATTCCATGTATAAATGATAAATCTTGTTTGTCGTTATAGAATAAACTTTCGTTTTCATTAAGAACTGAACTTAATAAATTTTTTGATTTGAAATCTAAGTGATTTGTGCGAATCGTTTTACTTAGGTTAATTTCGGGTAAAGATTTCGGTAAAGAGTCGTTTAAATAAAGTTTAAGTACTGTGTCATTCAGCTGTAATTCTTTTTTTGAATAAATTATACTTGCTTTTAAATCACTTAATATATTTCCGCCTATTACGCCGTCGAAATTTGAGTGAAATTCGTACTCAAGAAATTCACAGAAGTAATTTTCCATATGGAACTCGTTAAAACAATGTATTTATTTGAATTATATTTCCCATAGCTTTCACCCTAGCATCTACTTTTGTTTTCCAATTCGGGTGGCATAGGTTTGTATATATTATACTAAATTCTGCCCCCGTATCTATTATGAACAAGAGTGTTTTAAATTGGCATTTAATTTTTATGTAGGGTAACTGTTAGAGGCCTCTGTCAGAAAATTTACATCTGAGTGCCCAATCTCCATTGGTTGAGCAAGTTGCTGACCTTGTCTAAACGTTCTATGGTTTTTATTCGTATTTATACTTCTCATACTAAAATCTGAATTATGTATAGGGTCTTGACTCTGTTGTGCCGCAGAACTGGTACTTGGACCTGTCGAATCGACATTTACAGTATTTGGCTGCTCCCGGTTGCTATTGCTATTGGAATTGCCTAATAATTGCTCGTTATTGTTTCTTCTATCATTACTAAAATTTGTTCTAAATGTGGTTTTATTTGCTGCCGGTTTTTTATTAGAGCTATAGAATGTATAGTTTTGATGACGTGCTTCTTCTATTATCTTAAATGCATCGTCTAAAGAGATCGGATTTCTAGCAAAAAGTACACTTTTTGTTGGCTCAGGCAAGTTTGATTTAAAAACGCGAAGGGCAATACGGTTTACCTCGGCTGTTGAATATGTATCATCGTTGTTTATTAATATTCTATTATGAAGTCTATTTGTGATTTCATTAATTTTATGATAATACACTTCTATAGTTGAATCAACTCTGCAAAGTTTGAGTAAGCCCATAAGCTCGTCACTGTCTTGCTTCTCCCCAAAATTTTATATTAAAATATCTCTTAACAGTTCCCAACTTGTAACATTGCCATGTCTGTGAATTGCAGGTCTGGTTAAACCGGTACATTTGTTCTTTATACTCCCGAAAAGAATTCGCTTAGTGTTATTATCGAATAATAAAATAGTAGGCATAACATTTTCAACTTGTGATATGAAATCAGACAAT
>VNJU01003836.1:0-40363 GCA_008042675.1 Drosophila seguyi | reverse complement strand
TCAGCTCTCGCTACCGCTAGTGCCTGGGTCTCGTCGTCCCGGCCTGTTGGCGTAGCCTTCTCCATTGCACCTACTCCTATTTGGGGTCCCACGGTGCACGGGGATTTCCCCCAGCGGATGTTTGATGGGAGTTATACCGCTCCTTCTCGGTCCCCAGAGCCCCGTTTGAACTGGCGCCGCCTCAGCGGAGGGGTTGGAAGATGGCCAGATCCTTGGCCTTCTGCTCTTGCCCCAATGGAGCCAGTTGCAGAGAAAAGCCGGTACTTAATTACTTAATTACTTTGCTATTAAGTAGTAGGAATTAAGTAGTAGTAGATTGCGGCTTTCAAATTTGAGCTTTGGGTGGGGAACTTGGCTTCGCGTGTTCTCCAACACTACGCGATTTCAAAAGCTCGCTGCTCGATCGTTGCACAGCACTACGATCAGCTGTTATTGTTGTGTTGTACGCCGGAGGAGAAAAATCGCGCGGAAAAGATGTGGCTTGTGGAAACTATGAGAGTGGGAAATGCTCTCTGGAGAGGGAGGCGCTCGCTGATCGCGAGAGAGGACCCCCCCTTACCTGCGGATTCGTTGCCACGATTCTGGGCGCCCGGATAGCCAGCCGGAGCCAATCTTGGTACGTATCTGCCCCAGGGAGTCTCGCACTAAGGTATTTGCACTTTTCAGGGTCTTTCGCACACTTGTACTGTCTCGCGGAGGATACACGTATAGAGCGCGGAAAAAACACGTCTTGCCACGGTGAGTTTTCAGAGTTAGTCCTGTGTGTGTGTGTGTGACTGAGTGTGTGTGTGAGTGCTGCATTTGCTGCGAGCTGCACTTTATATTTGTCGTTGTTTGTGTAGTTACCCTCAAGCTGGCACATTGTAATTAAGTGTCGCCTCAGATAAATATACACTAGCAGAAATTTTGTTGAATTTTATTGATAATAAAAAAATAAGCCAATTTGGGGGGTTACAAATTTGTATAAAAAGAATATAAATTATGGTTACAACATTGAAGAATTTATTTAAAAACAAAGATCAGGCTTAGCTGTTTAAGAAGGACACCACCCTTTGCTCTTTAATAGCCAATGCCAATTATTTTGTACATTTAAAATTAATAACAATAGCTTAAAGCTAGAACCCGTTGGGAATTATAGTGTCACGCAAGAAATTAAACAAATCTGTACATATTTTTTAAATTGAATTTTTCTGGTGAATATTAAATGTATGTTTATTTTGTCAATCACAGACTTTTTCGGATTTTATGCCCTCAAGAAGACCTGAGATATTTGCATACTTGAAATCGATACTTATCGATATTTTTGACCTTAAGGAGACCTGAAATATTAGCATTCCTTAAATCAGTATTTATCAATATTTTAATATGATAATTTATTAAACAATATATATATATTTCAATATCGATATTTCAATATGATAATTTTTTTTAAAAGGTCAAAGTCAAAAGAAACCATAACTAAGTCAAACAATTTTTTTATTTTATTTTTGATAAGATAAATAAATCTGAATACCGAATTATTTTTTTTTTTATAAAAATTGTTGGTATATTTTTTTATAATTGGAAAATTATAAAATTAAGAAAAAGGTCACCATTTCATTTTTGTTTTTTTTTCAGACATGTGTAGATCGACTCACCTGTTGCTGCTGATCAAAGATACAAAAATATGTTATTAATGTATTCAAAAAAATTAATCTTAAAGCCGCAATTTTACGTGATTTATTTTTATATCTTACTTTGTGATAAATTAATAATTTAATATATTAACTCTCTATCTTACGACAACAATTACTGTTAGTTTCCCAACAAGATCCCTTAATTATTCTTGTCGCCGTGCATCTCTAACCATCGCACGTTGTCTATTTGGCTGTCTAATTTATGGAAATCGAGGCATCGGCAATGGAATGGTGTCAAGTTCGTGTCATTAAGGTGTGATTAACAAAAATTAGTTGCTGCTTAGCAGAACTCTCAAGCCACCACCAGCCACCACCCTCGCAGCGCCCACCCACCCAAGAGCACCAAAAAAAAAAAACGCACGGCCAGGCAGGAGCAACAGTGTGCCGACGACTGGAAGAGCAACAGCGAGCCACCCCCCGGGCCCCCCGCTCTCCCACCACCCTCCACTGCCGCCCCTTCCACGAACGAACACTTATCATCAGGTGCTGGAGAAGCAACACATGAAGCTGGCAGCGCTGCCGGCGTCGCTGGCTGCTCTGCCGCTGCGACGTCGACGCCGAGAGCCGAAGAGCATCGAAAGTTTTCATTTCATTCATTTCAACTGTTGCTCCCCCACTTGTTAGCGCCCACGAGGCCGACTTTCCAGTCGTTCTCCGCTCGTTGGCGTACGCTTCGTGCCGGGAAAGTGCGACTGGAAGGCGCGGAGAGTCGGCGCGTGGAGAGAACGAACACACCTGCGGGCGGGAGTGCGTGTAGAGCGCCCCTCTGTGCGAGTGTGTGTAGAGTTTGGCCCCGTGTAGACTGCGTTATATTTGCCTTGAATTATTCACGCAGATATGTTTTATGGATCAGAACGAAGGCGCTGCGCTTTTGCCAGTCGTCGTCGTCGTCTTTCCACCGCTCATCTCCGCTGCTTTCCTCACTCCTCTCATATCTCCTTGGCCAGCAAATGCAATTAACGGCGAGTGGCCGAGAGTCTCCGCGGCACCGAAGAAGTCGACACCCTGGCGGCCAGCGATCGCTGATCGAAGAAACTGGAAGGCGGGACTTTGTAGACTTAATATTTTATTGTTTTTTTTTTATTATTATTTAATAGTTGCTTAATAGTTTAATATTAAGCAACAAATTTGTAATTTTAATTGACAATTATATTTTATTTAGTCAGCCTAATTAATTATTAATTAATTATTACTATTTTTAATTATTATTAATATTTATTGATTGGTATTAAATATGTTGGAGAATTTTCCAGAGACAAGAAAGCTAAGTATTTATTTTTATTATTTATTTTCTTAAGCACACAATTAAAGGGGAAAGTTTTTTTTTAGATTGAAAACGAATATTAATTATTCAGCCATATTTATTTGTTCCAAGTATTTTTTCTATTAATTTTCAAGAAAGCTGAAAATTGATTTGAAATTTTAAATCTTTTGGGCACAAAGTAAAACTAGTAAATTTTAATATTAAATTGAAAATTTAAATTATCAAATTTTATTTTTTAGCCAATAATAATTCTAAAATTTTTCATAACCAGATAAAATCATTTCATTGTTCAAACTAATTTATTTTGAGATGATTTTTTTATATTAAATTTATTAAGCACAAAATCAAAGTAACCAATTTTAATTTTAAAATGTAATTTAAATAATTTAATATTATTTTTTAACCAATTAGAATTATTAAATTTTTTTATTTAACCACATAAATACATAATACATTATCCAAATTAATTTTTTTTGAGTTGACTTTTTAATAATTTTTTATTAAAACTTAAGTTAAACAACGAATTTTAGTTTTAAATTAAAATTATTTTATTTATAAACGATTATTCCAAAATATTTAAATAAATTATCCAAATTAATTTCCATTTATTTTCCTTTACCCTAAAACAATACTTTCTTTAATAAATAATAAATAATACATTTAACTGTAAGCAAATATTTTAGGCACGAACGATGCAAATTCATTTGTACCGAATGCCAAATACCCTGGCATAACGTCCACCCAGGGTAGCAAAAAGCGCAGTGCGAATGTGTCACCGCTCGGCTCCGCTCGGCCACCAAACGGCTTCTGAGCCGAGTCCAGTCCGAGACTTCGGCACTCGTCGGCGCAGCACTGCCGATGGCAGCGGCGCTGCCACCGTCGACGCCGTGGCTCTGCCGACGCTGTCGCCGACGCCGCGTGCGTTGCGTACCAACGCTCTGGCTTTGGCGATGGCATTCTGCGGAAGCTTTCGGCGCGTGTAACATCCAAACATCCAGTAGGCGTTCAGCCTCCGAGCGGATAACATTACGTTGTTGTAGTTCTTGAAGTCAGAGCGGCACGGCACACACACCGAACAGTCACACACACCGTACATCCCACACACGCACTAAACACACACACCAAACACACACACTGTCAGTTAGTCAGTCGGTCGGTCAGCGGATCGAAATACCAAAAAAATCAACAAAAAATACCGTTCGTTAAAAACAATTTTGAAATATTTTTAAAAAATTTTTTTCCATCAATAAATAAATAAAATATTTGTGCGTGACAATAAAATAATTAAAGTTTATTTAAACGAGAACTATATTTTTTTAGAGTTTCTTTAGTTATTCTTAACAAATTTAAAATTATTTAAATAAATAAAATATTGGAAAAATTGAAAATATTCCACATAATATTTAGAATTTATTTAGGTTTTATTTTTTTGTAAATTTTCCCTGGTAATAAATAAATAATAGTGCGTGTTAAGTAAACAAATGTTTTTTTTTTTTCTGTTTTAGACAAAAAAAGTGTTAATTTCATGATTTTTTTGGAAAAAATACCAAGTTTATTGATTACAAATACAAATTTCCATTCAAGTTTATAATTTGCTTGAATAAATAAACGTATTTGGGATGGAAAAAATAAACCTTTTTTGTATATGTATTTCAAATATTGAAGAGTTTTTCAATTCATTTTTTAAACAGTTTCAATAAAATGCAATTTTTTTTAGACCCCCACTAAAGTGTCAAGTTAGCGCTTTCAATAAACAAACGTGTGGGCAAAGTTTTCCAATTTTTTTCTACGGCAAAATAATTTTACGGCAATGTAATATAATTCCGCTGTTACTGGATTTTTTACTCCATTTTTTGTTTTTTTTTTAGCTGGAAAACAGTTTCTGTTTTGTGTTTGTGTTTGCATTTTCCCTTTTTTTTTGGCAGCGAACGCCGTCGGGCGATTTACGGCAACAACAATCGCGAATCGAGACTCGTGGATTTCCTGGGCGCGCAACTTTTGTTTTGAAATTCTATATAGTTCTATATATACGGCGATCTCGCACAGCCACACACACATACGCGCACACACACGCCTTTACCCTTTACCCTACACACACACACCCATTGAAGCCTAATGTTTGTTGTTTTTTTTCGGTTATTGTTGTGACTTGGCAGAGACACCAGATAAAAGACAACATAGAAAGCTGAATACAAAAAAAAAGGAAAAAATACAACAAAAAAGAAATCATCAGCAGAAGCAGCAGCAGCAGCAGCAACAGCAAAAAAGTATTGAAAATTCGAAAAATTCGACAAGAAAAGTTGAAAAAGAAAACAACAAAATAAAACGGCGGAAAATAAGCGGAAAAGGAGAATCCAAGGTAAACAACAACGAAGGCCTTCGGAGCGATAAAAAGGTGAGTGAAATTTCAACTGGACACACTTTTTCGAACATTACGCATACGCAGTGTGTGCTGCAGGCGCTGCTATTTTTCGATTGTGAAGTTTCGCCAAGAGCCAAGTGCCAAGAGCCAAGAGAGCTTTTCAAATTTGTGGTGTAAACACACAAGGTGATTTAGATTCTGAGCAGATTTGTGGTTGAAACAGTTGAGGCTCACTTTTGAGGGGTTGCTTTGTGGGGACAAGTTTCTGAAGAAGATTTTTTGTTTGTTTTAAGCGCTTCGAAGATATTTGTATTGAAAAATTAAATTCTATGCTGGGTTTTGATTTTGGTTTTTAGGCATTCCAATTGGTTTTACACAGGTTTGGTGGCAATTTCTGGAATATTACGTATACGCAGCGTGGAATAAATCGTGTTTTGAAGGTTAATGCTGCTAGTTTCAAGCAGTTTAAATCATTTTTTTTATACATTAAATTCTGCACTTTGTTTTGTTAATTGTTTTATTAATTTAATTGTTTTTAAAAAAATAATTAATGGTAATTTCTGGAATATTGCGTATACGCAGCGTTGAGTAATTCGTGTTTTTAAGCATTACGTTGTAAGTTTTAAGCAGTTAAAATAATTTCGCTTGGATAATTAAACTCAGCTTTATTTTGTTTGTTATTTAATGAATTAATTATTAATTATTAGTTTTTCAAGATGTTTGATGGTAATTTCTGTTGTAAGTTGTAAGTTTTTAACATTTTAAACCTTTTTATGCTGAAAAATTAAATCTTGCGCAAGGTTAGTTTTGTGGTTTCAGGAATTTAGTTGTTTACCAAAACGTTTGGTGGAAATTTCTGGAATATTAAGGCATACACGTTATAAGTTTCAGAGTTAGTTGACTGCAAAAAAATTAAATCTAATTCATTTTGTTACAGAATTGTACCAAAAGCAAACGAATAGATTAGTAAAGCACATTCGTGAAGAATTTAATTGTTTATCAAGAGGTTTGGTGGTAATTTCTCGATCATTACGATACGTAATGTATAAGTTTTTGAATTAAAAAATAAATCTAATTGGTTTTAAGCACAAAATGTATGCAAAATCTAACAAAAAAGATTAAGTAAAGCATATTGGAGTAGAATTACCCTAGCAGAGGCACAGACCCAAGGAAAAGCTGTGCCTGAAATTATTAAATTCGACTTGATTATTGAAAAAAGGAATATCGCCCTCCTCCTGAGATTTTTCATTCTCTTCTGCCCTTTGACGGTTTTTCTCTTCTCTTTGTGGGTGTGTGTGTGTGTTTGTGTGTGTGCTAGTGTTTGCCTGATGCTTTCTTAATGGTTTTTCTTTGGCTTTTTGTGTGCTCGAATCGAAGACACTGTTTACAATTCGATTTTGCATTCTTTTGCCATTCCCGCATTTCTTTCTCACTTCTTTCCCAACTTGTCTTCGCCCATTAATTGTTCATTGATGTTTGTTCTTTCATTCTCCCCCCCAAACTGGTTTTCCCTTGGTCACTTCCTGTGCTTACATTATGTACATTGTGGCTGCTGAAATGGAGCTGTGTAAACCTATTTTTTTTTGTGTAATTTAAAAAGCAAAATTTTCCAATCAATTTGCATATTTCAAATCGATTTCCTACGGTGCTTATGATTAATATGGAGAAATATTGTGGTGAGGGGATGGGGAGGTTTGATTTTCTTTTTTTTTTTTGGAAAATGTTTTTTCCTTAATTATTGGCCAAACGGCATTAAATTTTCAAGTATTTACTAAAGCTTAACAAAACACAAACACCCGAAGAAAACATGCCGCCCGTTTCGCTGTTTGCTTTTCCAGATTTTCTCGTTTTTTCCCCCGATTTTTGCTGTTCGATTTTTCCGATTTTTCAACTAAATAATTGTGTGTTGTGTGTGTGTATATGTCTTGGGTGTATATAAAGATTATCGAGTCCGAGTACTGGAGGCATTTGGCAGCTGTTCGATCTGTATCCGATACGCACACATCTCCATCAATAAAATCTCAATCGTTTGCTCTCTGTCTTTCTCTTCTTCTCTCTTTCTCTCCTTTTCTCTCTCATTATTTACCCCTCTGTTGTATTTGCTAAATGAATTGATTATAAAGCTCATTGCCACCTCCTTCCCCCCTGCTGCTGGCCACATATTTTTATGCACATATGTGTATATAAACAATTAGCCAAACAGTTTCCCTGAACTTTCAATAGGTTTTTCTTGTTCCTTTTTGCCTTCTTCTTTTTTTTTTTTTTTGAAGAAGCTTTTCCTTCTGCTTCACTTTACTTTTTCCTTGCTTTTCCTTTGCTTTTTCTTTTCTGTTCCTTTTTTTTTGGTAAATTGAATTAAAGCTAATTGTAAATGTAAATGTAATGCGCGAAGCAACACACATGCAGGTGGGTCTCTGTTTGTACAAGGAATATATGTATGTATATACACATGTGTAGCTACATACATACATATATGTGTACCAAAGTCCGGACGGAATGCAGACAGAAATACGGACGGAAGGCGGACGAATGGACGGCCAGACGGACGGTGTAAACAGAGGCAAGCCAAAGGTAACAAATGGCTTTTCAAATAAATTAGCGGGCGGCAATTGTAAACAGAGACAGACAGCCAGGGAAGAGGCACAGAAAGAGAGAGAGAGGGAGAAAGAAAGAAAGAAAGAAAGAGAGAAAAAGAGATGAGTATAGAGTCAGACAGAGACAGAGAGCACCCTGGTGGACACGGCCAAATTGAGATGGAATTTTTGGCGATCAGCGGTTTGCCCAATTAATTACTACATTTCGGTTGGCTAAATGCATCGAATATATAAAATGCAATCTCTGTCCGCTGTCCACCGATGTGTAAAATCATCAATTTTCCCCAATTTCCCCTTGGCATTTTTCCCGCTTTTTGGCCAAAGAATTCCGTAAGATATTAGCAAAATTATTGAATTATTTGCACATTGTTATGATGGCCATTATTAGCCAGAGCTGCACATAAAGAGCTGGCAATATAAATTGGTAATTAAATAAAGCCTACGAAATACATATTGACAGTTGCACTCGCAAATCCCTTTCCTTTCGAATCGATAAATATGGGTAATCATTGTGCATTAATTCTGTGCGAGGGATTTGCATTATGTTTTATGCCTTGTGCCAGGTACAAATTGCATAATGAAATTATGTAATTGTAAGCACATAGTTTCTGCTTATGTTTTAAGGCTGTGTGTAAGCTGTAAAGCTATAAAGCATGGGGCAGGATAAGCGTCCTGTGTGGCACATTGATGTGTTGCCAAGCCATCAATGGGTGTTGCTAAATATGCTTCTTCGAGTCACATTTTGATAAGAAAATAATCATACAAACTTTTTCATGTGCATTCCGCTGTGTTAGGTTTGATTTTCATGAACTAACCTATATTTATATTTATTATTCATTAAAATAAAATGGTTATAATAAAATTAATTTAAACTTATATTGGTTTGTATGTATATTAAAGACCTATTTAGATATATTTTTGTTAGTTCTTAATGCAAAAAGTATGCAATGTCTATCAATGGAAGCGGGGTCGTCCATTTTATGGTGAGGTATTAATTGTTTATTGAAAAATAATTATTGTGAAATATTAAATTAAGTATGAAGTTACTAATATACTTATATATTACCTTAAAGAGTTGAAAAATTATAAAAAAACGTTTTAAAAAGCATTTGAAGGCCTTATTGACAGCCTCTTTGTCCTTATCCTTTTTTCTTTTATCCCAAAAGTATGCAATGATTTTCAATGTAATGTGGTGTGTTTTATGGTGGGGTATTATTTATTTTTTTACAAAATAATAAGCTGTTAACATTTTATTACGAAAGTTGAAACCAATTTTCTGATATTTATTTACCTAAATATTAAAACGTCCTGTTTTTTGTTAGGCTTTCTGTTTCTTTTCTTATTTCAAAAGTATGTATTGTTTTTAACGAAAGCCAGAACCTATATTAAATGTTGGGGTTTTATTAATAAATAAACTCATTTTGAATATATAATTTCAAAAGTATTTTTAAAATTAAAAAAAATATTAAAAAAAAACATTTTAGAAAACTAAAAGAACTATTTCGAAAACCGGGATATTATCGTTGTTTTTCTTAAAAAGCTGGCTTTAATCACTCGACTGACTGCTTGGCGAGATCTGAGAGATCGAGAACTACCATCTGGGGTCTGGGGGATAGAAATGAAATACCCATGAAGGGGATTGCAGCAGCTTTTGCCGGTTGTAAGCGGTTTCGAACAATTTTTTGCGTTTTTCGTGAAACTATCTGCAGTGCGGGCGCCGGGGGTTCGTTCATTAATTATACAATTAGAACTTGCGGTGGCCATTAGTGAAGGGTGGGGGGTGGTACGACCCAGTAGGGGGTGGCAGCTGATTGCAGGGGAGGGGAGGCACTTGCTGGGTGGATAGTGGGTGGTGCGGTCCACAGACAGAGACCGTTGCACATGGCTTTCGAGAGTGGCGGCGGGAGGAGCACTCAGCTCATTCAACTGCAAAGCAATTCGTGGAAAAACCATCGGTGTGTGTGTGTATTCCCTTCCCGCCCTGCTCAACCCTCCCCTTCCCCTCCCTTGGTCCGCTTTTGTGCTGTTTGCTGTTTGCTCTGCCTCGCGTTTGATATGCAAAATTCAGAATGTTTACCTTGAAATATGCCATGTCACTTTGCGAGCGATGCGAGTTGAATACTCGATGGAGCAGGGCCCCAAAAACCAGCAGTAGAAAGAGACAACCTTACCAAGGGCCAAGGCAGGCGAAAGAGACGGCACTATGGGCACGCGAAATGAGAAAGAATGAGGAGAGAAAGAGTGGCCGAGGAAAGAACACACTGGTGAAATGCGAAATACTCGTGTACATTGTGCACATTATGCTACCTGACAGGTGAACTGCACACAGGACCCCAAAGGACTCAACAATTGAGTGTGTGTGTGTCTGTGTGTGTGGCGGCACACTGAGCGGAAAACCGAAAAGATTGAAGGTCAACACAATGGTGATTGTGTTGCGTTGTTTTCTTTTGTGGGTTTACTCACAATAACACAGAGATTTGCCAAAGGCCAGAAAGAAGTCGGTAAGAGAAGGCTTTGTGTTGGTGTTTTTCGTCTTAAAGGTTGCTTATTTTATATATAATATTATTTAATTTATATTTAAAGATATTTATTTAAGAAATTATTGGGAATAAGGCTTGTCTTTCTCTCTGTAAAGGAGTATATGAGTTGCAGTCGAACGGCCAGTGGTTAATGAGAAAAAGAAAGGCGAAGCAGGAGGAGCAGACGGTGGCTGCCACATTTGATGAGCTGCTCCACAGCATTCCACACAGGGGATGTGGTGGCTGTGAATGTGGCTGCAAAGGTCAGGGAATGTGAAAGGATAGGGGGCATGGGCATGGGCATGGGAATGGGATGTTGTGCCATGTCACGGGGAGTTGTGCTCACTCATTACCAACTATGGCCAGAAGTTGAAACTGTTTGCCGTTTGTTACCTGCTACCTGTTACCTGTTACCTGTATTTCCTGCTACCTCTTGCCCCTCTCTCTCTCTCCCTCTCTGAGCAGACATTTGGCCCCAGCTTGGCCCAGATCAGTGAAGCTCTTTTGTGTGTCCTGTGTGACTTTACTTGGAGATATTATTTTTACGAGTGCTTCATACAGTGTAGGAAAGGATGAGGGGGAAATACTGTTTATAAAATATATAAAATTATCTCTAAGGAAAACCTTCTTTAAGGTGGCTTCTTGGCTTAACAGGGAAAGTATCTTTGTGCTTACTTCTAGACCCGTTCAATTTTAAAGTGAATTCATTGAAAAGAAAACACTTTTAAAAGCCTAACAATAATATTTATGAATTATTATAATATAAATTTATTCATATTATTCTTTACACTATAATATGCCCTTATTTAATAACAATTTCCCCAATTTAAAGCCCTAACTGGAGTACTTTTCCCGATTTAATGCAGATTACCTCTCTTTTTCTGTCTCTCTCCTCACTCTCTCTCTCTATCTCTCAAGCTCTCCAATTAGCCAATTTTATGGCGTAATCTTAGCCAATTTGTGTTAATGTAATGTATTACTTGGCATACCACCTGAGAGTCCAATTAATTTTAAACCTGCCGATCGAATCCTCTTTGTCTCAACGACATGCAACTTCTAATCGTATTTACCCAAAATGCTAATTAATTTGTTGGATTTCCATATTTGCTGGCAACTTGAGGGTATGTCCTTGTCTTCGGCAAATATAATTGGATTATAGTCTTGGTTTATTATTATTGTTGTTGTGGATATGACAGAAAATGCTCTTATTATAAGAATACTTTGTATATATTTAGGTATTGGCCAGAGGTGTTAATTTGATTGGGAATTTGATTAGGAAGGATAATAGAGTTACATATATTTAAAGAACTTTAATTTCAGCCATTTTAAAGTTTATTAATCTTTGAGTATAGTTTATTTGTATTCTTTGGCAATTATAGGGGATATTTATATATATTTTTAGGAAATTTTTAGCTTTGAATATTTAAATGGGAAATTAGGGACTAATATCCTTATATTTATTAATGGAAATATTAAAGAAAATTATGTATTAAAGTAGTAAATATATATAGAATTATATTATAGAATATTATGTATACATTTAATTTCAATTACAACAACTCATTTGAGTTAAGTTTCTTCTGCGAAAGTCGAAGATTCTGGAACATTGTGAGTAAATACATCAATATGGCACCTGCAGAGGTTCGCTTAGCTTGGTGGCTACTGATCCCCCCGTCCCGTTACAATTGGCATGCATCTGTGGCACATGCCACGCCCACACTGGGCAGCACTTAACTTGCTGCAGGACTCACTGTCCCCCCCCATGTCCAACTCCATTTCCGGTTGTCAGGTCGGGGGGTAAATTCAATATGGCAGCAGCATTTCCGGCTGCCTTTAAATGATGCCAGCATTGTGCAGCATTCTGCCAGGACTCGCCAGGATGTTTCGCCTGGCAGCAATCCTGGCTGCTCTTGGTTGTCTCTGACCCTTATTTCCCCTCTCTCTCTCGTACTCCTCTTATTATCCTTGGCCTTACTGCATGCAATTACATTTTCTGTTTATTTGCGGCTTCATCTCTGCCTCAACTCAAGTTTTCCCCTCATTTTCACCAGTGCTGAGGGGGTAGCAGGGAGCAGGGCGCACGTTTTGTTAACCGCGAATACATTTTAATTAGCAGCTAAAATATTCAAACTGAAAATTGCCCTTTGCCTGAAGGGCGAGCACCCACCCGCACCCAGAACTTGGGGCCCCCCTCTGCAAGGAGGAAGCCACCCCCAAAAAGCTGCTGCTCTGCTCACCTGTGTATGAGTGTGTTTTGAGTGTTGTGTGTGTGTTGTGTTTGTGAGTGTGTTGTGTGTGTGTGTGTGTTTGTGGTGGGCTTGTGTTTGTTTTTGTATGGAGCTCACAGACCCAAAAAGTTTGCCAGCCTCAGCAGCAGCAACAGCTTTCAGGCAGTGAGAGAAATGGGGGGAAAGAAGGTTCAATTCGGGAGAAAACAATTAATAATTAAAAAAAATAATAGTAAATAATTGAATAATCTAAAAATACAAAGGTTTAAGAGGGTTTATTTTTATTTTAAGAATAATTACCCTGACGTAAGTGTGAGATTTATATATATTTAAAGTTAAACTTAAATGTTTCAAACATTTGTTATAGTTTTTGCAGGCTTTCTTTTTCAACTTTATTTGTTGTATATTTTTTGTTAATTTTTGGCTTCTAATTTTTTCTCCCAGTGAACCCTCAAAATAGGGCTATGAATTTTGCAGTTTAAAGAGAGTAAAGCACCGGACGGAGGTTAGGGAACTTCTCTCAAAATACTTGCGAAAATATGTCAACAAAAGTTGCTGCGACAAACACACAGAAAATGTATATATATACATACACATATATACATATATATATATACCCATTCCCGCATATATATGCATGTAATAATAATTATCATAAACATAATTTTTAAAGACTGCCTGCCGTCAGTTGAAAGTTTTTGTCGAGCCAAAAATGAAATGAAAAGAAACTGAGCTGGCTGTTGGCTCATGAATTTTAATTTGAAAATCTTTACTTCAAAAAATTTGTAAACTTTTTCCTACGCAAGAATAAGGATCAAACGAACAAAAACAAAAAAAAAAGATATGGGAAAAATTCCCTACTTTTCGTTGGGGGTCCTTCGGTGTCAAATATGCTAATTAATTTTATCTGCTGCGCAATGAATAAGTGACAACAATTACGTACCACACACAGCTTCGCCCGCACATGTGGCAAAATGATATGGCAACAATGTCGACAATCGACACTGAGCCCATAAAATATGATTAATTATACAGTAAAAAGGTGAAGCACACGCATAATACATAATTGTTTTGCTGGGCGAAAGATGGCTGAGCGAATTAAATTGTATTTTTTCGGGGGGCCTGTGAAATGCGAGGGGGATAAAAGCCCTCTCGATTTCACCAAAGAAATTGAGGTGTGAAATGGTTGATTTTATAACGAATAAACATTGCTGAGGTGTCAGCGCATATACATTTGCATTTATTTTAAATAGTACATTATGCACATTGTATTTAATTAAATATTGTATATCTATATATTGTATATCTACATACAAAATATTTAATTTAATACAAAGTGGATAATATACAATTTAGAATAAATAAACTGAAACGAAACCAGATTATTATAACTTGATATGGCGCAGAATTAGCAATGAAATTATAGAAAAGGCAGGAGAAAATTATAAATGAAATAGTAGAAAAACAAAACCCAAAGTCGTCTGCCTTATATCCTGTTTACCTAGTCACTCGTAATATATTTTGTATAAAAATATAATTTAAAACCTTAAATAGCAACGTGCAAAGTGGCTTAAAAATACAAGTATTTATAAAAAAAGATTTAGTGCATAAAAATGCATTCAACAAATTTGAGAGAAAAGTATATTAGTTTATATGAGAAATATTACGTATACGTAATATAAGTAAGACGTGTTTATAAATATATAAACTGAAGAATATATGACTAAATATATAAGAGAAAAAATATAAAAATATATTTAAAAATTATGAATGAACAACAAAAGTTATTATAATAATTTATATGACAAATATACGTATACGTAATATCAAGCAGCATGAATATTAGGTATACATAACATTATTAATATTTAAATATATTTTATTTATATATTATATATATTTTTCGTTATTTATATATTATAAATAAGCATTAAGAAACAAATATGGTTTTAAATTGGTGTTAAAAACTCATTTTTAATACTAACGTAACGTATACGTAATATTGATTCAACTGAATTAATGTTAAGTATACGTAATATTAATAACACATTTCCCCAGCAAATTAAATGTTTAAAAATTGCTTTCATTATGTCCCCTAAATCAAATAAAAAAATCACGCACACACACATACAATGGACAAGTACAGAGTGGAACCTTCAAAACGGAAACGGAAACCCTCGTTTATTGAATCTAAACCAAATTTCAGTTTGATAACTTCCCAAATGGCATATACTCGGGCGAGCGAGAAAGAGAGAGAAACAAAAACAGAGAAAGAGAAAAGTCGAGTGAAAGTTTGATTCAATGAAAGGCGAGAACCTCGTGAGGAAAACTCCAGCGGGTAAGGGGGAAGGAGGTAGGAGAGTTTTCAACCCCCCCGCCCCGCCCCTCCAGCGCTAGCACACTTTCAGCCCGGATTCCAGGGGAATGAAATATGCTCGCATTCAATTCACTTCATGTCCTAACCATATTTTGACAACTGTTACCGCAAAAACAGAAAACCAACAGAAACAACAAAGAGTCCTGGAAAAAGCGTATAAAGGCCAGGATCAGCGGCGTTACAGGGTGAGGGGCGGTGGGGGCGGGTAAACGCAAAAACGAAAATAAAAAGAAAAGAAGAAAGTAACGGCTTGGCCAGCTGTGGCATCCACTTGTGGTTATTTGTTGTCGGAACTTTTGCTTTCTGAATTTTCCCTCACACTCTGCCGCCCTCTCTTTCGCCCTCTCAGCTTTTCCTTCCCCCTTCCTTCCGCTGCAAACTTTTTGGTTTTTCTTTTTTTTTTTTTTGTTTTTACCGATTTTAACCGGCGCTAATGTCTCTATATGTATGTGTGTGTGTGTGTTTGGTTGGCGTTGGTGTTGTGTGTCCTTTGCGGTCGAATGTGTGTGTGTGTGAGTCCTGGCCAAGGTTTTCGGGACTTGGTCCAGAGGAAAAAAAGCCATCCGTTTTTCCTGCCACCAAAAAGTTGAGCAACCAATTTCGAGAATATTTCATTTAGGCTAAATGCTTAATGCACATTTTTTGTTGCCACAAAAAAAGGCACAAATATTTTGGGAAATATATTTTTTGAGGGAAAAAAATATAGAGGAGAAGGTGTCAGCTAGAATAAAGAGTTAAATGCACTGAAAAGGTAACTAATGATTTATTTAGTAAGAAATGCTAGCATAAAAGCGAAAATAAATAGATTTAAATGTTAATTTAATATTTTACGTTTATATATAAATTGTAGTTTTTTAGTTTAAGCCAAGCAATAAATACTTTAAATATAATTGCAAAAAAAAAAACAATATACATAAAAGCAATAAAAGACTTTTAAAATATTTTTAGAATATATTTCTTTTCAAGTATTTATAGCTTTGCTTATACTTAAAAATTATTATTTGATTTCGTAGAATAATAATTATATTAAGATTCAAATAATTTAATATTTAATGAATATATATATAAACATTTTGAGTATAAGCAATAAATGCTTTAAATATAATGTAAGAAAAATGTAAAAGCAATGAAATACTTTTAAAATATATTTTATTATATTTTTAGTATTTATTGCTTTGCTTATACTTAAAAAGTATTATTTTTTTATTTGTAAAATATGAAATTTAAAGCTGAATACAATTATTATTTAATATTTGGGTGTTACTTACTATTATTAATTATTTTAACATAATTATTATTATATTATAAAATCGTTATTAAACAATTTGACTCTTAATAGAAATATATGCAAAAAAAATACATTTCACCTTTATTGGCTCTCTAAGAATATTTTCAGGGGGTATCCTTTGTTTTGGCGGTGTTGTAAGGGTGTGTGTGTGACACCCACTCAATCACTAGCACACACCCATTCACATACACCCACTCATACACACCCCCACCCACACACAAGCAATGCGATTCAATTTCCGTTGTCAGTTTCTGTCTTCATTTTGGCATTCGGTTTTGTTTTGACTGCGAAATCTTTTGTGGGCCAACTGTTGCCATGTGTATGGGTTCCCACACACGAAACACTGTACAAAATAATACATAATAATACATTTCAAGTTTAAGGAAATATAAATTAGTGTAAATTTTATTTAAAAAAAATTGATATAAGCTCAAAACTACTACATTTAAGAGTTAAGTCCTTTTCAAAAACTACACATTTCCTGAGACTCCTTGCACAGCTTCTTGTAACCCTTCTCTTGTGTGTATTTTAAGCTCTTGGCTCTGCGTGTGCAGTTCCATTTATGCATTTGGTCCTTGGGCCACTTGGCAGCACCTCATCTTTCCTTTCGTGTCATTTTTTTCCTACCTTTTCCTCTCCTTCTTCCACTCTCTCTGTGAGCCAATCACTTGCCATTTTCCTTCAATGACAAACAATTCAATTTGCCGGCAAAAGTCCCTTCTCGAGAGTCCTTTTTGGCCACCAAGTGCAGTGTGCTGGTTCTGGTCCTGGTCCTGCTCTATTATTCCGCTTCAATCCTTTGATTTCAGCCCGCCCTTGCACACAAAACTATATGTACATATATATAAAATTCTCTGGTGCCTGGCATAGTCTTATTCCCAGTTATTTATCTTTTTTGTTCCCCCCATTGACTGTTATGGTATTATTTGTTGTTGTTTATTACCTGTGCATTTCCAAGTGTTTTGTTTATAGAAAAAAATGGGGAGGAGAGAGAGGGGGATGGATGGGTCTCGGTTTTGTTTTCGGGAGGGATTTCATTCTTATGACGCTGTAAATTATTCGCTGCCTGTCGATGGGCAAACTCATAAATAACAAATTTTTGAGGCATGTGAGGCGAGGCGAAGGACCCTCTCTATGGGAGGAGAGACAAGTTTCAAAATGTCAAAGGGAATTTTCCCAGTTTTCCATAGTTTTTCACCTTTTGTGTCCATCCGCCGGGCTGCTGCTGCTGCTCAAACTGAATTTTAATAAAATCCATTTAGTAGAATTTTCAAGGAGGAATAAATTTGCCTGTCAATTGGTTTTAGGCAATAGAATTTTAGGCCGAAAAATAGTGGTAGGTAGGAAAACTATCTGCATTTTTGAGGGGAATTTTCTCACTGGGCTGGCATTTCATTTTCTAATTTGCTTCGTTAACTTTTGTAAAGGAATTTTTGCATAAAATAAATGGGAGAAACAGAGGGCTATGGGATATTTTCTAAAGTGACTTTTGCATTACTTTATTTTTTTGTATTCGAAATTTCTGGTTTATTGGTTTAAAAGAAAGATTTTTGTAGCTTGGAAGTTGGACAATAAAATTTGTAATAAACAAAAGCAATTGTTAAACCTTTCAATCAAGTTGAAATTATTGAAATCTTTTTTTATTTCTTGTAAGTTAATAGAAGAAATATAATATAAATAAAGGTAAAAATAATTCAAGGTTCTAGCTGTTAATTCAAGGCATTTCTGCTATATATTTATTTAAAAACCATATTGACCTAGTCTTGTTATTATAATTTTGGGCTTATCTCCTTTTCTTTTGCATAATTTGTTTCAAATGCAATCAACATGTTTTAAATTAGTTTTCAAATTATTATTCTTTTGATGCCTTTACGACCTCTTTGCTGGCCTGGACTGTCGACGAAGAGGCCTTTAAATATTCGCCGTAATTGAGGCCCGCTCAGGATATTTGTGCGTCCCCTTTCATTTCGGGTTTTCCCTGCTCCCTGCTCCCTTCTCCATTTTCCGCTTTTCCTATTACCCGGGCGTTTACAATTTCCAGCGCAAACAGCAAATGCGAAACAACAATTGTAATTGGGCATTAACATAAGCAGGCACCCGCAGAATGGATCCGGGGATCCCTCACAGAACAGAAAGCACCCCCAGGTTTTGCTCCATGTTAAACATCAAGGATATATATACGTATATATATATATATATATATGTGTATATTCCGCCTCGTCCTGGTTGGCCCTTAAGCTCCCTCAGCTCTCATTTGAATGTTTCCATTTCGGGGCGTCAATTTATTGAATTTTAATTAATTTTATTGCCTGGCATTGTCGTAAAGCCCTTAATGATAGCATCGCTTGCCACCTTGCCACCTCGCAAACCTCACAAGCCTCGCCACCCCGCCACAGTGGAGCCGCTGGCAATGGATGCTTGACTCCATTTTACTGCCAGATTATGATAAACAATTTGCATTCTTATCTAAGATTTATATGGATGAAGAGCGAGGCATCGTTATAGTCTTCAACCTCAATCGTTGGGAATTTGATTTTGACATTTATTTGGAGTATTAACAACATTTTCCTGAAGTATTTTTTTTATTAATAAGCTTAGACCATTGATGGGGAAAATAATTTCAGGAATTCTAGATTATTTTCTTTATATATTTCTTGATTTGATATATTTTTTAAATGTTAATCAGGCATTAGAAATTAAAGAAGAATGTAGTAGTATTTTTTATATAAAGTAAAAATTTAATAATAATTATACAAGTTGCATGTTTTGTGTGCTATAAATTAAAAAACAGTGTGACCAAGCTCAGCGTACTTTAAAATACCAACAAAATACCGATTAAATAATATCAGTATTCAGTAAAAATATCAATCTGTTTCTAAACAAATTTAAAGCAAATAAAAAAAGTATAGTTGTCTATTTTAACGCTGTGGCTATAATAGCAACATAATCTTTAGAAAATATATAAAACTTATGGAAATGCAGTGCCATGTTCGCTGCATTCCCAAAGAATCTTACCTGTACAACATTATACAAATGCTAAAATTATGAAAACTGTTGACGTTTCAAAATAAAAACAAATGTACCTGCAGCAGTTCCAGCCCCGCACACCCACACCCACACCTGCCCCCACCCGCAACCCCAACCCCAACCCCAACCCCAACCCCAACCCCAACCCCAACCCCTTTGGGGCAGATGTCAAGGCCAGAGCAATTGTAGACGCAGCTCATTATGCCAAGCGGATGCCACTTGGCATACATTTGGCATCATGGAGATGAATCTCTGACGCGGCCCACAAAAGCACTCGAGGTCAGGTGCAAGGCCTATAGCTCAGGTTTACCCCAAGCCCCCTCTCCCTAAACCCCCTCCCTCCCTCCCTCTCAGAGGGGTCGCTGGTGAACTCAATTTGTCGCCATTGCGTGGCCAATTAACACGCAACAATCGACAACAAACGGTAAAGCGGGGTTAATCCAAAATAAAATGTCCCAACAATGAACCGAACCGTTATGAAAATGGCACTTAACCCAGAGGCGGATATATATACATATATATATATATATATATATATAAAGAAAGCCTGGCAGGACAACAAATAGCAACACGTCGCCGTTTTGCATGTCTAATGGTCATTCCAGCCAGTCCCAGCACTTCAATCACTGCATCATATTATAGCATCGAGGGTCCTGAGCTCCTTAGCTCCTTTTGCTTTCCTCTACCAAAAAAATATATATATATATCTATATATATATAAACTGCGAATAAAAGGAGCCACGGGGTACGCAAAAATGGGCATGCCTCTAGGCAGCCCAACGGCCAAGGAAAAGAGCCCCATGAATGGGCCGCTTTTATTGCATTGCCAACATGAAAATAACGAATAAAAATTGAGTGGATTGCCCCCAGACTTGGGGTGCCAGAAGGAGTATAAGGAAACCAAAGCAGTTGGGGGTCTAAGGAGCTCAGGAGCAGGATCTGGATCAGGATCTGAAGCTAAAGATGAAGCCAAAACTGAAACTAAAGCTTGTACCCAGTATCAAGCACCGCAAATCCTTTCGCCATAAGTCCAGTAATTGAGGCGCCCGTTACCAGGGCTGCAGGATTAGAGGGCTTACGATACCAGGGAATCTTTCTTAGCCAGCTTCCCACAGGAAAAAAAAAACACTGGGATTACGAAATGGATTCAAGGAAGACTTACACTTTGTAAGTACTCAAAGGAGTTTTAGGCAATAGAAAATTAGAATGAGCCTTGGTAAAGGCAGGATAAGAGGGCTTTTAAAGGATACAGTTTTTAAGACGGTTATTTGAGGATAAATTTAAGCGGAAATCCTATTTTACCTGAGCATTTTTCCTTTAGTTTAATATTGGAAACTTGGAAATCAATCAGTTGGCTGGCTTCTTTAGCTGGAAAATGTGTGTGTGCTCAATCAGTTTGTTACTCCGCAAATTATTACCAGTTCAAGGCACTGTCTGCCAGCCAGCCTTTCTCTGTCTCTTTCTGGACCAGTCTCTTTCCCTCTCTCTCTCTTTCTCCTTCTCTGTTTCTCTGAGAAGAGAAGGTGTAGTGCCAAGTCCCTGGGAAAATTGCATTTGTCGTCGGCCATTGCAAACAGTTCCATTCCGTTTCCATTTCTGGCAGTATGGCAGTGTGGCTGTGTGGCTGTGTGGCTGTGTGGCTATGTGACAGCCTGACTGTGTATGTGTGTCCAAGTATGCCAGGGGCTTCCGGCATTTGGCACTCGTTTCTAGACTTGCATCAACTTCCGCTGGCCGTACCGTTTTCCACCGCCGCTCTTCCGTCGCCGCTCGCTGCCACCTTTTCCAGTGGACATGCCGGCAATTTACGCGAATTTCCGCTTGACGGAAATGCACAAAGTGAAAGGAGCTAGCGGGCGGGCGAACGGGCGGTTAGAAAGCAAAACAACGACAACTTGAGCCTGTCATCACACGGGCTTGTTGCAACAGTTTGCAGGACGCCAAAGTCCCTTCCCCTCAGCCCTTCCTGTTTTTCTTGTGTTGCTCTCCCTTCTCAAATTGGTTTATTCTATTAGATTCACTCGGAGAATCGGGGCCATATCGATAAGGAAAATTGAGTCAGGCGTTGCCGTTGCAATGGGAATGGGAAAGCAGCAGTAGCAGCAGCAGTGATGGTGAGGGAAATCCTTTGGGGAGGCGGATTTTGCAGCCGAAAATAGAGGGATAATCTTGAAAATGTATATATCTTGTTGATTGAATAAAAAGATTTGCTGAAAAGAATTTGATTTAGATAGTTTCAACACGGAAATAACCTAGAGTTTGGTTGAAATTTTTTAAATTTCACCTGAATGTTTGCATTACAAAGCAGATTGGTCACACTGTTTATGTATTTTACAGTGGCATATTCTAAAAGTTTACATGTCTTAACAATTGAATAAAATGATTTGCTAAAACTAATTTAATATGAATGATTTTAACACTGAAGTATCCTAATTTGTATAGAGTTTGGTTGAAATATCTTAAATTTCACCTTACTGTCTGCATAACAAAGAAGATTGGTCACACTGTTTGTAAGGTATGGTAAGGCTAGTATATAAATATGTTATGAAACCTGGTAACTCCTGCAATTTGCGAGGCAATATGTTATTATATATTCTTTAAATATTTTTATAGTTTTCCCTACTAATTAGATATGTCTCAACTCCCTTAAGTCGCCCATTTAATGCCCTGAAATCGGGTCAAAATCACAATGCCCCACCAATGTTTCAAAGGGGCCTCACTTAATACCTCCTGATAACTTGGCCGACGGATGAGTGGACTTAACGCCCACCGAATCGTGGCTAAAACAAAGCAGAGTCCCTCCAGAGGCTGGCAGATACGAGGCATAACAGGCAATCAATTATTTGCGCATTACGCGATAAGTACATATTCCGTCTATAAACGCCTTTTGTGTGTTGCCGCTGCTACTGCTGGCCCAAGTCCCCGGCTTACTGTTACCTGCTTATTAGCGTTTGGCTGCGCGAAGTATGCTACGCAAATTGGCCAAGTGGCGCCGCACGTGAGGTCGCAACCGGGTAGGTAGGTGATAGAGGGAGCATGGAAATAGGGGGAGTACGGCTATAAAGTGCAGGGAAATTATACGCGACTAATGAGAGTGCCGCCGACTTCTCGACTCGCCGCTCGCAACCCCACGCAGGACTCGCTAAAAATAAAGCCAGTGGAAGGAAACAAAACTATCCGAAAGTAATCCGCTGAAGTAGTTTTCCCCCTCGTTCGTTCTGCTCCACCAAACGGAAGGGGGAAGGGGGAAACTGCCAAGATTAGTTTCACAGCTTACAGCAATTTGTTGTGACTACAGCAGCAGTGGCGGTGGCAGTGTGGCAGTGGCAGTACCTACAAAAAGTTGCTCATATTGCGCTGGGCACACTGGAAAAAGTTTGGACAAGGGTAATCTTTAAAATAAAATAAAATAAAATATAATATTTTAATGTAAATATATTAGAAGAACATTTAAGACTATATATTAAATATTGTGACTTGCAATGCACAAGTGTGACCTTGTTTAATTACTCAAATATGCAAGAGTTACCAGACTTTAAGAACCATTGTTAAATAAGTAATTCTTTGAATATTATGACTCATTCTTTACAATTTTTAATAGTTGTTAATTCTAATTAACTTTATATTAATTTTAGAAATATATTATTATTATTTTTCTTTCTGTTTCGAACAAAAAAACTTACTGCCAGTGGAAAAGGCGGAAAAGTAGAACCGAAGCCAAGCCGAAAGCCAAAAGCAGCAAACGTCGTCGTCAACATTTGGCTTAGCTGAGTTTCTGTCGCAGCAGGGGCTCTGGGCCAAGAGGGGTTAAGAGAGGGAGGCTGGGCTGGGCTGGCAACTACTGTAACTGTAATACTTTAAGCCTTTACGCAGACGACAACCAGCAGGAGAGCCAAGTGAGCCCGCGCGCGTGTGTCCCTCTGTGAGTGTGAGAGACGCGACCACAGTGCCAACCGCAAAATGCAATGATCCCACGCACAGTGGCAGCCAGTTCATTATGCACACACGGAGGGGGGCAGCTCACGCCACCACCTCAGATGGCCAAAAATCTACTTAAAAATATAGTATATATATATTGAAGTTGATAAAAATTAAAATGAAGTGGACATTGAGTGGAATTCGGGGAGTTGTAAAATAGATTTGAATAAAAATATTTATATTTTATATGTTATAAATCATATTAAAGATAATTGAGACATGAACGTATAAAAAAAAAAATAATAAATTATTATAAATGTATATTTAACCATTTTAATTATGATAGCCAAAATTATACTTAAAAAAAATATATTTTTTAAGTTAATAAAAAGTGAAATAAAATAAGAGTCTTGGCAGTGTTTTTAAATAATTATTTATATAACATTTTCAGTAAAAATTCAATATGAAAAATATGTGTAACATTACGTATAAAATATATAACAAATCAAAAGATTTAACCTTAATTAATTAATTTTTAAATGATAACAAAAAAAACTTAAATGAAGTCATAGTTTTGGCAGAGTTTTTGGGGCTTCTAGAGAAGTTTTAAATATTTATATTTATGCTATGTTTTCACTTAATATGTAATATATTCAATATTTAAAGTATAGGTAGGATAACAATATTTAAAAATATATATTACAAATTAAAGAGGTTAATATATTTTTTAACAATTCCAATTAATAAATGAGGGAAGTTAAGACCCGCAGAGTAATTGCATAAATATAAACTTCTTGCTATCAATTATTAAAAATTCTAATGTTTTATTCCTAATTTAAATAATTAAATTAATTCAATTTTGGGATACCACTTAACTTTTAATTTTTCTTGAAATTTAACTAGTTATTTGCTTGACCTTGCCCACTGTGCCATATGGACTACCAATGTTTTCTGTTGCTGCTTCTGCTGCTGCTGTTCTATTTTTATGCGACGTTGGCTAAACACTAAAAGTAGGCAAACAAACTGTGCTCCCAGGGGGGGGCTATAGGGGGTGAGAGGTGGCAGGGGCAACCACAACAGAAACAAAAACAAAAACAGTAGCACAAGTAGAAGCAACAAGGACATGGCATAAAAAGGATTTACCAAACTGAAACTGAAACTGAACTGGCGGGCGGCATCTTAGCAACTTTGTTGCCGAGGACGAGGATATGGGCTGGCATTAAGGATATATAGTACATCTGTTAGGATATGCTGCTACATGTGTTTGTTTCAGCCGGCTAACGGGTTATAGGGGTTGTCCTAGTGAGGGGAGGCAGCACCTGCTGCTGCTGCTGCTCCTGCTGTTGCTGCTGCTGCTACTGCGGCTTGCCTCCATTTCGTTTCGGCCACTTGCCGTGTGCACTAATCACATTTGGGGGCCATTCGCGCAATTCCGACTTTGGACTGGGACTCTAACTGGGTGTCCGTTTCGGTCTCTTGATTTTCCTGTCCTTAACAGCCTGATGCTCTAAGGACACTAAGGCAAAACAGGACTGACAAATCAAATAAGTTAACAAGATAACTTATTTCTATTTAAATTAATATAATTAAATGTTGTAAGCTTTTGTGATGATATTTTATATAAATATAATTAATATTTAAATTTTCTTATATAATCATAAGACTTTGTTATCCTTTTCTTAACTGTACCCACTTTTCTTTCAGTGCCAAACCGGCCCGCATAGTTTCAGCAACTTGTTAGACATGCGCTTCCGCTTACGTTGTTTCCGTTTCCGCTTCCCGCCGCTTGCCGCAGTTGCCACTTCATTTTTTTTTTTGCGCCCCAGCTCTTGTTGCTTCTCTCTCCTTTGGCTTCACTGCCCTATTTTCTTCTGCTTTCTCCTTTTTGTTTCTTTCTTTTTTTTACTGGCCAGAATTTATGCGTGTCAGATTTTCATGGACACGCTCGCGCTGGTTTGAGGCGGAAAAGGGGGAATCCCAGCAGCCACATGTGCGCCATAATTCAAACTTAACGGCTCTGCCAGCGAGGAGTGACTTGCAGCACCTGTGTTCCTGGCTGCTCCTCCTCCTCCTTCTCCATCTCCTGGTCGAGTGGGATTAGGCCCGGCCAGAAGATGATTTCGGCCCCAAAAAAAGAAAAAAAAATATGTTGCCAAAATTTATTCCCTTATTCGCCGGAGCCTTGGCCAGTGGGGCATAATTTGCTTAAATATTCATCTCAGGGGAGGCGCCTTGGGCGCTGAGAGATTAAACTTACTTAGGCTAATCATAATGCAGGGATATATATCTTTCTGATTTGAGCCATAAACAAATTAGTGAAGCCTTATAAAAGGATTTTTTTTTTAACTATTTAATGTTAGCTATTTAAATGTTTATTCTTCTTCTGAAATCATTAAATTCCAGGTATAATATTCGTAAAATGTCTTGTCATTCTTCCGTCATTAAAAATATATTTTGGAAATGTCATTCTGCATAAATTTGGTGTTTTTCTGCGGCACTTGAAAGACATTTGTTTGCATTTGTTTGGAATTGTTTGGAATTTGTTTGAAATTTTTTGGAATTGTTTGACTCTTTCAAAGTTTGCATACTCGGAATGGCTTCTGGTTTTAATGAAATATTTATTCCACCGCCATGGCCATATTTCAATTACCAACTCAACCAAGTGTGTTGCATGCCTTTCATTTAATTTTTGGGAAAAATAAAAAAAACAATAATAATATATTTATAAATACAAGAAGGATAAACTGAATTATTAAATACCCTGGCAATTATTTTGTATAACTTTAGGGAGCTAAATGAACATAAATGTAAGACAAGAAGGATAAACAGGATTTCTTAGTAACCTGGCAATTATAATGTCTAATTTTAAGGAGCTAAAAGAACGAATATGTAATACAAGAAGGACAAACCGAATTATTTAAATACCCTAAAATTATATTTTATAATTTTAAGAAGATAATACTTGTTATTGATATTTAATATTACATATTTCATATATATTTTATTAGGCTTGGGGATTTTAGAAAATGGTAAATAAATATTAAGACTAAGGTCTAGACTTCTACTTGGATTTGGAAAGAGTACCCATTCTAAGAACATTAATTTCCAATTTTAAAATTAAATTTCCCAGACAAACTTCTTGTAAGAAAATTAGCACATCCTAACAGGTGCATAGAGAATTATAAAAGAATCAAAATAAAGACAAAGAGTCAACTCAAAAATAAAACAAAAATCAAAACCATTTGAAATTACGCTTGGTTAGCGCTTTTAGCGGGGTTACCGCAATAGTCCCCCTTAACATAAAAAAAAACACTAAAAAAAAAAAATAAAATAAAATGTAAATAGAATGAAGAAAAAACAAATGCAAGGCGACCTACGGCAAACAATTAAAATAAAGGACGAAATGAAAAGCAAGGAGCCAAGGCGGAGCGCGAGAAATCTTTTGATTAAGTGCTGTCTGCCGGTGGGTGGTGGGTTTGGCTGGGGCGGTGTGCCAGTGGGCGTGGCCAGACAAAGGGCGTCAGCAATTAATTTATGAGGCCCACTCAACGCACACACAGACACACACACACACACAAGCATATTAATTAATTACTGTGATTTCTTTTAGCGCATTTGTTTTCTTTTTTTCTCTCTCGCTCCTTTTTTTATTCCCCGCCACTCCCCCCTATTTGCCATCCCCTTTGATTTATGGACGTCGACTGCGCTGCTCTCAGCGTATTTACTGCTTATTACCGAGCGCCAACAATAACAACAGTAACAATACGGCAAGGGTAAGGGCAGTGGGTAAGGGGAGCGCGGTGGGGTGTGGGCACTGAGGCGGTGTCAAGCGGGTGGAAATTGTGGGTCAGCCTGGCTGGGAATTTTCCCCACAGAGAAAGACAAAGAGAGAGAGGTCGCGGCTACATTCCACGTTCTTCGTTCTTCGTTCTTTGTTCCTCCTTTCCCCTGGTTGTCATTGCCGCTGTATTTTGTTTTGTTGCCTCTACTTTTCGCGTTGTTTTGCTTTTTTTCCTACCCTGGAATTCGCGGAGATATGGAAGGGTATATAGGTTTAGAGTTTTTAGAGTGGTAAATTTAAAAATTATTTTTATTTTAAGGGGATGGTTTATATCATTTTAATAAGTTAAGAGATTGGATTTCTGTTTAGAAAATATGCAAAATATAATTTTAAATGAATTAAACAAAAAATTGTTTATTTATTTATATTTTTTCTATGCCCGTTAGTAGTTTCTTTTAATTAAAATGATTATATTCCAAAGTTGTGTTTAAAAATTAATAAAACTACTTTGTTTGTCTTGTAGAAATATTTTAAAATTAAAAATATAAGCAATAACATATTTATTTAAATTTTTTCTAAGCCTTTAAATAGTTTCCTTCAAGCAAAAATGATTATATTAAAAATTAAACCAAGAGTGTTGGTTTCTTTTTAAAAACTAAGCAAAATACTTTGTTTGTATTATAGAAATATTTCTAAATAAAATATATAAACAATAATATATTTATTTATACTTTTTTTAATTAGTTTCAATTAATTCAATTATTTTATCCCAAATTAAACTTTAACTTAAACATCTCCAAAATCCATAAATAATCTCCACCATATTTATGGAATTTTTTTTCACAAATATATAATAGCTTTATTTAATCAAATTTAACATATAAAAATTTAATACTAAACTCAAACATTTTCATATTAAATTCCCCCAAATTACCAGGTATCCCTCAGTCCTGAAACTCCCTCTCCTCTGCCTGCTTCTACCCCGCAATGCGCTTTCTGTGCACGTGGCGTGCCTTCGAGTGTCCATTGTCTTCTGCCTCTGTGTCTGGCCCCCGACGCCTTCTGCTGCTTTACATTCTCCAGATTTTCCCACTTTTTCACCACCACAGCACCTACATGCCGCCCCCCCCGCGCAGTTGCTTTTCTCTGGGGCCAATTGTCAACTGGCCAAGAACAACAATCAGTTAAGTTATCCTAAATAAACACATTTTCCGAGCACGCAGCGCCAGCAGTTTCCACCCGAGCTCAGACCCAAAACTTTGGGGGGGAGGGAAACTCTGAAAGGGAAATTTGCTTTTGGTCTTTGCGCTAAGCAAACTGTTGCTGGCCAGGAGACCAGGAACAGGACCAGAAACAGGACCAGAAACAGGACCATGGCTAAGACGACGGCGTTGTTGTCCAGGTTTCAAATTAAACTCGAAAGAAAAACAAATTAGGCAAACGCCGGACAAAAGCGTTCCGTCTGCTGTTTACTCACTGGGAAACACAGGGGAGGGGGAGTTGGTGGGGGGTGGTGAAAATTAAAAGAATTCGCCCCACTGGATGTCCTGCCGGCGGACAAATGATTTGTCAGTGTCCCCGCAATGGTGGTAATTGTCGCCCGGGCTTACTCCTCTAATGGACAGGGCTTGACTTGTGTGCCTGGGATTCCACAGACAAATTTCCACTCATTTCGCTGGGGGATTCCCCTTGGGTCAGAGCGTCCATTCATCAATCTTGGGCCCGGACCCTATCTATCGATTTATTAATCGGTGCAATCGAAAGTAGCGAGGTGGAAACCACTGACAGGTATTTAAAAGCTCCATTTTGTGTGTCATTTGCATATTGCATAAACACGTTCTTATTGTCCGGCCAGTACAGTGCGTTTCGCAACTATTCGCAACTTTAAACTATCGAATTGGTTATCGAAGTAATGATAACGATAACTTAATTGCTGTTTTAGCTAAGAGATTTTGTAGGGTTTTTAGCACATTTCTTAGGCTTAAGTTAATATTTTGTGATATGATTTTTGTTTGCCTATAGTTTGCCTTATGGTCTTGAAACGCACTGTTTTTTTTTTTTATGGAATGCCAGTGCCCACACAATAATATGTACATATATGCCTGTGTATATAGGTCATCATAGCGCTTCAAGTTTGACGCATGAAAAAAAAAAAGAACGCATGCAAATGAACATTTCAGTTGGGAGATATGAACGCATAAGGCCCTTATATGCAGTACATTGCAACAAATAAATGGTATAAAAAAATTCAAAAAATCTGTCAAGTTTAATACTTTTTATAGTTCAAAGTTTTGTAGGTGAGATTTTCTAATAAATTTAAAGGGAAACGGAATTAAGATGCTTGTAGATATCTTACTTAAAATTTTAAAAGTGAAAGATACATATAACATAGTTAATAAATATATATAAGCTAGGTGACATATATATGTAAATACTATTTGAATATATATACTATATATATATGTACAATTTATTGGAAAATTCGTGACCTTCATTAGCTGCTTCCTACCTTTAAAAATTCCTCAACAGTCACCTGGTCTTCATGACTGAGAATAGCTTGGCAAGATCTGAGATTTTCCTGGACAGAATTGGCAATGAGTCAGCTCTTCCGTGTGTGTACAAGAAACAGGTGTGTGTATGTGTGTGAGTGAGTGTGTGGTGTGTGTGTGTAAATATATAAACACTAACCGGGGGCCCTGTCTCATTTTCTGTGCATATATGTACATATATATATGCATTATAGATGCAAAGTCTGCGGCCCACTGTCCCTTTGCTCTGTCCATCATCTGTGTATCTGAGGGGGAGGGGGCGGTTCAGGGGGGGCGGCTGGCAGGGAAGACTCTCCTCTCGCACAGGCCATTTCATTTTTAATAGTTTCAGTCGACGGCGGCGTCGGCATTTCATTTGCCGTTTGTTTACTTTGCAAACTGGGTCTCGTCTCGGCCCCCTCGTCAGGCCCCTTGTGTCTTACGTTTTCCGCAAATCAAACAGAAAACGCAGCCAAAAAAAAAGAGGGGAAAAAAAAGAGCGATGAAATTTTCTTTTATTTTTTTTTTCCTCCTTCACTGTTTTGTTTTTTTTTTTTCGCCCAGTTTTTGTTTTGTTCTTCAGCATTTATTGTTGATTTATGCGCTGCAGCGTTCAACTTTAAACCAGCCACGCCCACCAACGGCTGCGATGAACTTTTGCCTTTTTCCGAAACATTTTCCGGCTTTCCGCAGGTAATAGGGCAGACCAATTAGTTGGCACATGCAAATATTCCTATTTTGGACAAATTTTCGATATAAAAATGGAAATTATAGAGGGGAGAACAAAGCATGCTGACTGTGTGTGGAAAGTGCTTTAAAAATGAATTGAAGTATATTTTAAATTCTTCTTTTAAATAAATTTTAATTGAAAAAGCTTTAAAAAATAAGCCATGTCAAAAACATTGAATTTTAAGGCTTTAAAAGTCATAAAGTGACTCTCTTTGGGGCCAGTGAAAAATTGCTACACCTTAAAGCCAGCTGTTAAAATGGCGCCGTCATCGTTGATGCCAATTATATATAGTATATGTATATATAGTATATACATATATGATGTCACACGAGGTGCTGAGGCATAAACAAACAACGCACACAACGACACAAGGTGTACACACAGACACAAAGGATTTTTCCAAGAGAAAAAAATAGGAACGGAGACGTTGACAACTTAAGCCAACACACACACACACACACACACGCGAATTAAGTCAAGCAAATAGAGGGAAATTTCCATCACGGACAATAATTTTTAACGATTTTTGATTGGTTATCGATAACTTAAGTAGGTGGTAATTATTGGCTACCAGTAACAGGTTAACGAATTCTTAATAAATAAATAACAAATAATTCTTATTAAGACTTCGCGTAATTATTATTAATTATATCGCAAAGTTATCTGTAAATATCCAAACGGTTTTATTCATAATTATTATGAATTGATATCGATATTATCGATCTGAAACACATGGAGCCCGATGGGGTAACATATATATTATTATTAATTGCAATGTAAGCAAGTATTAGCAATATAAATAATTCATTGCTTCCTTAACTTGTATTTACAAGCTACACGATTGATAAATACTATATATTGATATCGATATTATATCGAATTTATAAGGTATCGATCAAAGCTAACTAGTAACTTCATATTTTTTGCCCTTAAAGTAATAATAACTAACTATATTTTCACTGTAAGCAAGTATTAGAAATATAAACCCTTCCTTCTATTTGTCGTATTTGATTTTGCTTGATTTCGATAAATAACGATTTTTATCGATAACCTTGTTTAACTAGTGTTATTTTCTATTTCTAATGGTTACAAAAATTCAAAAAAAATGATATTTGCAATATAAAATAGTATTCGCAGCTAGAAATCCCTCGTAAACAGTTTTCTAAGCATATCTATAAATTTCATATTATATCTTAGATAACAATAATTTTTAATATTGTTACTAGTTTTAGTACAAAAGTAAACATTTTAAAAGCTAAGTTATAGCCCAATTCCGTATAGTTATCTATATCTCTAAGAGCCCATAAATTCAGTTATCTTCGAAATCAATTCCAACTCGAAATGACTGAATCAAGTGTCTTTAAGGATATAAAGCCAAGGCCAAGACCGAGTGACACATTTGTTGCCTGCCCCATTGTGCCCGGGTCTCTGTCTCTGCCTGTGTGTGAGTGTGTGTGTGCGTGTGCGCGTTAATCCGTTCATATTTTATGACCGTCGTATGCCATAAAATCAAAATAAAAGCCAGAGAGATTCGCCTCCTGGAAAAAAGTAAGAGCCAAACCAGAGCCAAAATCCAAGCCATAGACGCGTGTAGATGCTGTAGATGGAGCCATGGTGGCATAGATATGGCCAGACCTCGGTCTTAAGCCAAGCATGCAGATGCTGAGTAACTGCATGTGTTTATATATAGTCATATAGCCATAGTTATAGTCGTAGTCGCAGTCGCAGTCGCAGTCGTGGCTATAAAACAGGATTTGCATAGCATCCCGGCCAGATTTGCATGCAGATGGTGGCATCGTCGTCGTCGTTGGCGGCGGCGGCACTAAGTTTGACATTGTTGCTCATTGCGACCAACGAGCTGCATCTAATGCAAATGCACAAATGCGATTTATGACGAGCCACCCAGATATATACACACATGGCAGTGTGTCTCTCCCCCCATTTGCAGCCTCCCATTCACTACACTCGAACACGCATAACTCGCAGGACCTCGACAGGACCTCTGGCACCCTGCCTTCGCGTCATCCATCATCAGGCCTGTCTGTCAGCTGGCCCATTAACGCTGCGGGGTCTGGGTTTCGGGCCATGGTCATATCACATGACCGCCGGTCATGGCTTAGGACAACATTTCTCTCTCCCCCAACCTCACCCCATTTTCCCATCAGTTTTCCCTGTGGGAAAATTCAATGAAAAAATATTTGATTAATTGTCCCGCAATGGGAATTGTTTACCTAAGTTTTTGGTTTCGTTTACCACCGAAAGGAGTGGATTAGCGGTTGATAAGCATTTGGGTTTTCGTTGGGAATAAACCGAAATATGGAGTCAGAATATAAAATTTATATTTGTTTGGAAATCGGTATATTTAATGTTTTTCAATATATGTTATTTAATATATTTTTCTGCTTTATTTTCAGGCTCTTTTTTTTCAATTTTCTGGAGCTGGAAATATGTAAGTAATACGTTCATTTTTTTAAGAGCATAAAATATGCAAATATGTGTGGCAAAAAGTAAAAATATATTGAATTAGTAAAAAAAAAAATATAGAATTATGTAAAACACACAATTTAGGTTGTACATTTTTTCGGGAATACCATTACATATGCACATAGGTTAAAAATTTGGAGAAATAAAATTTACAGAGGAAAAAGTTCTTATTTAATTAATACAAAATATTTAGGAAACATGAATAATATGCACAATATAAGTAATTCGTTTTATAGTAAAAAAAAATTATTATTAATATAGGAATAACTACTTTTGATATAAATATTTAAAATATAAAACATTCAATTTAAGTTGTGAGTTTTTTCAGGAATACCATCAAATATGCAAATACAACGGGTAAAAAATACAAAATAAAATAGGAAAAATAATTTAATGAGTACAAAATACTAAGAAGCAATAGTTTTTTTAGTAATACAATTTAAACTCATCACTGAGCAAAATAAAAAAAATTGACTTTTCCAATTAACCAAAATTATTTTGATTTAAAATTCACTAAAGAATTTTGTAATACCCAGAGCTTAGCTGCACACTTTGAGAAGCGCAGAGAAAGGCCCCTAAGCAGCTGTCAGCCTTGAGATGATAATCTCTCCATGAGAGAGAGAGAGAGAGAGAGAGAGAGAGGGATAGAGAGTAAGATTAAGGGAGATAAGGAGCGAGGGTGACTGCAAGAGAGAGAGAGACAGTGACAGGTGATCATCGTCTGCAGTTTAAAGCGAAACGCTTTCGGAGGAAAATTTCCACTGAAAATGTTCCCCTCCAGGTCGGCTTTTAGCTGGGCAAAGTATTCGATTTAAATATTTTATTGGTGAAAAGTTTGCCTCTCGCTAACCGCCCACACACACCTGAAACCTCATTTTTGGGTTACCTCCTACAGCCCAGCTCCAGCTCCAGCTCTGGCTCTGGCTCTGGCTCTGGCTCCAATCCTCTCGCCTGCTGTCCAAACCCCCCGGGAGACTGTTGCATTATTCATTAGGGTTGGAGAACGCCGTGAAACAACATGGCGACGCCTGTTTTATACCCTTCTCCCTCTTCATCTGCCCTATCCCTCTGTCCTCTCCCTCTCTCTCTCCCTGTACCTGGCTAACAACTTCCGGACGGGAGGGAGATCTGGACGGGAGCGGAAATTGCAAGCATGGCCAAATAATGACTCACCCAGACAATTCGGTGGGTGGGTCCTGTGGGGGTTGGGGATGAAAGAGAGTGGGCGATGGGCGGTGGGGGGTGGGGGATGGAAGGTGGCCAAATCAGCGCACTTGTCAAACATGTTGATGGACACTTGAAAGGCAGCGTCGTCGCCGACGCCATGGGTATATGTATAAGGAATCAGCCAGGGCCAGGGCCAGGGCCGGGAAAATAAAAGCCAGCAACTGGGGGACTGGTTAAATTGATTTTCAAAATACGTTTTTTCAGAATTTTCCAGGTTTTTATCAGTCTTTACATGTCAGCTTTAATGCGGAAATAATTTTAGGAGTATATGTTATTTTGTGATATAAAAAATTAATATTTATTTATTAACCAAAGAAAGGGGTATATTTTGCGGGTTTTAATGGATTTAGAAAACATTTTCTTGCTTGAAATATTTTAAAGTAAATTTCCAGAGCTCCCTAATTTTATTTCCAACATATTTACTAATGATATAAGGCTTTAATAAGTAACCCTAGGCCCCGAACCCTACAGTTCCCTTTACATATTAATATTTTCTAGTTTCTTTCCTTTTTTAAGAAATTCTCTTTAGTTTTGCCTTAAAAATAGCTACAAACGTTTAGTGTGAGTCATAAAGGCGACAGATATGAAATATGTTTAGTATGCTGCCACCGTACACCCCTCTGCTCCTCAAATACAACACACCCATATACATGGATAGATATATTCATATAGGAGAAAGGCCGGTTGGCATATCAAGCATACGCCATGTGGGCCAGAGCTCAGCCATCAGCCGTGCTGGCGCCGCTTGCTGTCAACGCAGTCAAGTTCCATTTGGATTTTCAAGTGGTTTATACCCCGGTATATATACACACACACACACACCGTACATCATCTACTCAATATCACACATGTGCCACGGCACACACATGCCGCCTCTGTATATCAATTGCCGATGTCTATCGCTTCGGCTATGGCAGCAAATGATTTATTTATTTATTTGCCAAATGCAAAAAAAAAAAAAAAAAAAAAAAATGCAAAAAAAAAAATATGACGCAGCTGCCGCGATATCGCCACAGAGTCCCTACACAGATCTATTTCTAATATATATGTATATGGGCAATGCAAAGGCTCTAAAAAAAAAAAGAAAAGAGTAGAAGGAAAAAATACCATGGAAACGGCAGAGCCAAAAGCAACAGCAGTTTTTCGCGCCAAACAATTTGATTGAGCGCGCGAATAGAACACATGTTCGATGGATTTTTGGCTGCAGGGTTTTATTTTTCGCCGGATTTTTTACTATTTTTTTAAGGGGGGGAATTGAACTAAACAGGAGGTTAAATGTGTTTTGGGAACTTAATCACATTTGTGAGGGGGTTCAATCACAATGGAAGCTAGTTTTAGTGAGAGATAGGATCATATAGGTGACTTATGCTCAATTTTAGGGAATTTAGAGGGGGGAAAAATTTAATTGGCTTTTATCTTAATTCATTAAACAGTTATTTAGTAAATAATAAGCCTTAATCTAGATTTATTTTGAGCGATTTTCAGTTCATTTAATTAATGCTTTCCTTTTAAAACACAAAGCACTAGCTGGAAGTCAAATTAAATGAAATTATATTGTTAATTGTCCAGATTGTGACTTTCTTTGGACAGAAAAGCAAGAACCAGGGACTTATTTATATCTTTCTCTAATACAAATTTACCTTAATGGTAATTATATCAGTAATATACATTGAAAATATATAATTTATATCGTTTTTGAACTGTGTTATCCATATTATAACCAATAACTGGACACTCCATCATAAAATCTTCTTAAACTCAACTAGATCATGCCACTCAAGACTTCCTTCGGAAGCCCTTTGAATGCCACTTGGTTGTAATTAAAATGCCATAACTTGTGTGAGCAGCACAGATTTATGGCTTTTACATGTGGAGGACACATGTGTGCGGTGGTGTATGTATGTATCATTCCGTAATTGTATCCGTTTCCATAACCCCTCGACCGCCGCCTACTTTTTGGACAATTACCGAATCTCTATTTGACAGACTGAGGAATGAACTGGCCCCAAAAGTTTGGCGCTTTTGGGAAATTGCCTCATTTCCCAGCGTGTTTGCCGGGAAAAGTTTGTCCTGTCTCAGTCTCAGTCTGAGTATCCTTACCCCTCTTCCCTGGGTTTTTCCTCGCCCATTTTTCCCGCTCCCCTCTGACGTCTGTCATTAATTACGAGCTCGGCCAGAAGCTTGCCGGTTTCGGTAGATCATTAGTCCACTTGCTAATGGCCCAAAAAACAAAGGAAATTTTCTTTCTCCCTGTCGATAGAGCTCGAGTCCCCTCTCTTCTTGGTCTTTTCCCTCTCTCTGTCTGTTTTTCTCTCTATCTTTTTCTCTCGCTTCTCTAGCTCTCTTTCTTTCTCCTCCTCTGTCGTCGTGGGCACTTAATTATGAAATTATGTCTTTTGTCATTTACTTGCTGTTTTCCCCCCACAAAATGCGTTTTCCTAGATTTTTTCCAACCAACAAATTCATTTTGGTTTTCCCTTTTATTCGAACTTTTATTTTTGCATTACAGTGGAAAGTGCTTAGAGGGGATAATTAAAAGACTTTAGGAGGGCTTAAATATATTTAAGGGAGCTATAAGATGCCCTGGAACTATTATTTTCTATGCTTTAAATTTTGAAAGAAGTAATAACATTATTTCGAAACCTGTTTAAATTTAATTGCTGGATCTTTTAGATATTAAATACTATTTCTATTCATTTTAAGCTTAAAATTAAAATAAATTTCCTAGGTGTCAGTCCCCACTGTACTTGATTTAGTTGCCAAAGTTGCAGGGCGTCGGTGGCGCGGTGGCAACTGGAAACACATGTTACTAGCAGGAACCAGGAGCTCGGAGCTCGGAGCTCGGAGCTCAGAGCTCTCAGCTCGCAGCTCGCCGCTCAATGTGGTGGGCGGTTGGTTGGTTTGTTGGTTGGTTGGTTGGTGGCTCTTCTTAGGACCGAGGGTCCTTTGAAAGGCGCAACAGCTGCTGGCTGTAATTTGGCAGCGCCAACTGCCACGCCCAGGCCGCCCACAAAGCCAGCCAGGCAGCCAGGCAGCCAGCTCGAAGTCTAATTGCGTCTCTCGACTGCTTTGCGTTCTGTGGAAATTCTTCAGTTTCCCTGAACAAGTCCCAGTTCCCTGGCTCAGCCTTGGCAGCCAGAAATGAAATTTACATTTTTGACTTCATTTAACTGTGGCAAACTGTTCGAGTGTGTGTGTGGCACGCTTTGTGGCACGCTGACATATGCCAATTGACTTGCCACTTGGTGTAATTTAATATGTGTGCTCAGTCGAAGCCCCCCCTTAACGAGTCCCCATGTCCTCCCCAGTTGCAACTCGTTAACTCTCATCGCAATGTTTGGCCAAGGACGCCAAAAAGCCATTGTTCATTCATTCATTCTTGTCGCAAAAGTGGGCAAATTTGAGGGGTAAATCAAAGTGAACATTTCAGTTGGGCCAAGACCGGCGCGAAGCCATTGTCCGATGGCCTTATGCAACTTTAATTGAATTGCACGCTAAGCCGGAGGGCACAGGGACAGGGATAGGGAAAGGGATACGGACAGGGAGAGAAATGAGGACAGGGACAGGGACAGGGACAGTGATACGGACAGGGACACGGGCAAGGACATGAACATGGACATGAATGTGGATATTGGCGGTGAAACGGCACTGAGCTTAACGGGAAAAGCATCAGGAAAATAACCAAATATTCAGAACAAAGCATCATTATGGCCTCTTAACTTTTAAATATGGCTTCTCCCTGGCTTTAAATCATTTTGTAATTTATCCAAAGCCTCTTAACAATAAATTACGATTTAGCCAAGAAGCTACTTGGCAGCTTGACACCATTCAAGCCTCAAAACTTAAGCCCTCCCATTGGAGATTTCTCCAAGTGTGGACAAGGACAAGAAGTTCGATTCGTTTCGATTCGACGACAGTTCGGGGTGAAGAAAATTTTCATTAGATTTATTGATTGCCCCCCGAAGCTCCAAATGGTTGGCTAGTAAATCGCCTCAAGTGGCAGGGCATTTTATCGAAAATTGAATTCATGTGCGCCGAGGTTTTTCCCTGAATCCCTCCCTGGTGTCCCGTTTTTCAGCAGCTTTTCTGCGGTGTTTTTGTACATTTCGGTTAGCTGTAATTAGCATCCCAAATAATGTCATTATAATGCCGACGAGCCATTAAATATGCATTGACCAGCGCGAGTTTCCCATATTAGATTTCAATTAAATTGTGATTTATTTGCGAAAAACACAAAACCCATAGAGTATAGTATACTGTTGAAACCCCCGTGTGTTCGGTTGAGTTTTGTGTGTCAACGTTGCTGCGGCCAATGCGGCGTATGCGTGATATGCAATGGGCCAATTATCGATTTTATTTCGATTGACCCGATAAACAGTGTCCGTCTGTCTGTCCGTACGGCAAATGGCAAATGGCAAATGGCCAAGTGCTTTAGCACCTCTCCGGGCCATTTACACCTTCCTCGTGTCAGCCCTGCGGATGACAGGTTTATTTTTGGGGCGAAAAAGAAAAACAAGAAAAACATTTCTAAACGATTTCATTTGGGTTTAAAATCTGGTGACTGAATGGTTATTTTATTTATTGAGAAAAAGGAGAAAACAAATGAAAACATTTAAAACTGTTTTTCCCCCTTTTGGGGGATTGTTATTTTTTAATTTATGTATAACAAATGTAGTTAAAAATTTTAAAATTCTTGTAAATGAAAGGTAAAGAATTTTTTAAGTTGGTATTTAACTTTTTTTTTTAATAACTTTCATGTAAAAAATCCAATTAAATATATTTTTGAAACTTGTATCAAGGTTTCTTTTGTATATAATAAATTTTAATAATTATTAATTGTATTATAATTATAATTATGAAATACATTTTTAATTTATAACATATTACATATAAAATACCTAAGACAATTCCCTAAAACTTAAACTATTCTATTTAAATTTATGTAATTAACTTTACTCTGTATCCATACCATATTTAATTAATCAAAAAATAATTCCCTCTTCCTTGAACTTATATTTTTTATTTTATATGATTTTTTTGTATTAGTTAATAAATATTTTTAAATAAAGCTGCTAAGTTTTCTGCTAATGTTAAACAATTAATTATGCATCTATTTTTAACTTAATTCTTTAATAACTTCCATAACATATTATATTTATTCCCTTTCCACTAAGCTTATATTTATACCCTTGCAGGGTATTATAATTTTAGTCAGAAGTTTGCAACGCAGTGAAGGAGACATTTCCGACCCTATAAAGTATATATATTCTTGATCAGCATCAACAGCCCAGTCGATCTAGCCATGTCCGTCAGTCCGTCTGTTCGCCTGTTCGCCTGTCCGTCTGTCCGTCTGTCCGTCTGTCCGTCCGTCCGTTTCTACGCAAACTAGTCCCTCAGTTTTAATGCTATATGATTGAAACTTTGAAGACAGTCTCCTATATGCTTTCACTACTACATAAGTCGGAACGGGCCGGATCGGACGACTATATCATATAGCTACCATAGGAACGATCGGGAAATTTTAATGAAAAAAATTATAACTTAGCCAATTTTTAAGTTATTTGCATAAAACTAAAAATTTTGCCATTTTGTATTATTTCAGAATTTCGGTTTTAATTTGATCAAAATCGGACAACTATATCATATAACTGCTGATCGTAAAATGTTGAGAAAAAAATCTAACTAAGCCAATTTTTCGTATATTTTCTTAAAATTTGAGACATGGCCATTTTGTATTATTTCAGAATTTCGGTTTTAATTTTATCAAAATCAGACCACTATATCATATAGCTGCCATAGGAATATATATATCTGTTTGCTTTTGTTGCTTGCAACATTTTTCGCCAGCAACATTCTGCATTGGCAACATTTATTTAATGACAGTATCCGAGAAAGCGAAAAAATCAGAACATTTTTCTTCTTCTTCTTCTAATTACTGCAAGGTATTTAAACTTCGACATGCCGAAGTTAGCTTCCTTTCTTGTTTATATTCATATTATAATTATTAGCTTTTAACATATTTCTCTCTTCCAAGTGAACGGACGTGTTTTTTTCTTGCGCTCTCGATTTGTGTAATTTTTTGATAAAACAACCGGTGTTTTATTCTAATTCTTTGATTTTGTGATTAATAAAGATCCCGTTCACTTCGTGTGCATGCAGCTATTCTGTATTGTGTAGTTAATAATTATTAATTTCACATTTTAGTTGTGCTGCTAGTGTTTGCTTTTGCATTTTTTTGCATTCCTCTTTGTGCCTTCTCCGTTTAGCTTGCGCCGTCGCGACAGCTAAACGAAAAGCTTGCTCCCACGCTCACCCGCTCACCCGCTCTCTCACTCTCCCGTTTTTTCAGTGCAGCTGCAC
>VNJU01003832.1:0-12136 GCA_008042675.1 Drosophila seguyi | reverse complement strand
CAATGATTCCAGCTGAAATTAGACTTTCTATTGCAAAAGCTATCTTAATCCCTACTCTTTTCTATGGTGTAGAGTTGTTTGGAAGTTGTAGTGCATCCAGCCTAGTAACCTTGAAAACGACGTTCCACAGTATTGCTAGGTACGTGTATAAAATCGGCAGATTCGATCACATCACGGAACACGCAAACACCATCTTGGGTATGCCTATGCTGTCCTGGATCAAACTTAGGGTCTTAATTCACTTCCACAAAATTATAATGACGCACGAACCGCAATACCTTTATGACAAGATTGATTTTTTAACGTCTAGAAGAACAAACAATATTAAAAACATAAGAAATAGACTAGCGAGTTCAGATAACCATTTTCTAGTGTATGCTGTTAGGCTTTGGAATCAGTTACCAAACCATTTAAAAATAATAAGAAGCGCGCAACAATTTAAAACCGAAATCACAAAATATCATACTCCATAATGTTTAGAATAAGTTAGAAAATAAGTAATATAATATAATCATGTTAATTTTAATATAAAAATACTGATGTTAGATAAGAATTTTATAACTTTGTGACTAGTGTAATAAATATAAGTTTCAAACTTGTCGCACTAGGAATAAACTGAAATAAATAAATAAATAAAAGCAAAAAAAAAAAAAAAAAAATTAAAGTGGCTACCCAGCTCTAGTCGCTGACTTTCGACTGACGACTGAACCCGAGTTCGATATTTTAAATCTTTCGATGTAGTTGTATCGAATTTGACGTCACGTTTGGTATTTTTAACCACACCAAAAATATTCTAGTGGAATGCTGTGGCACCTAGGAAGTCTGAATTTGTTAGCTGACGTCACTCAGTTATCCAAACCAGATACTTTACAACTGCAGGGACGGCAAGCTAAACTGAATTATAACAAAACTCATGAAGAAAACGCAAATAGGTACAACTTACGCACTCAGAAGATAGAATTTAAAAATGGCGGCTTTGTTTAAGAAATTTAGCAGTAAATTGGAACTCGTATTTATTCCAGCAAGACTATTAATTAGAGGATAAGTCAGGAAAGAAATTAGGAGTTTATAATCTAAAGGATATACAAGGCAGAAAACAAGAAGTTTCTTCAGATAAGGCTACCCTGATTTAGTCTTGTTACCCAATTCGCTACTAAAGAATTTGTGAGATGGTTCTGAGGTGGGCTAGCTAAAGCCACCGAAAGGGTCGCAGGTTGCGGATAGCGCAAGGCCTCCTGTGGAGTCTAGCACTTGTCGTGAATAAGCAGTCCCGGATAACAGCGGGTACCACACCGTCTCTAGTTCCGACAAGGCGCTTGTTTGACCGTCTTCAACACATAGTCTTACACACTCCTAACTGCCTACACACGTTCCTACCCACATCCTATCCCTAACATCTCACAAGGGCAGTGGTGACGTCCTGAGGCAAGGGTACCACTTCACCCCCCTAAGCCAGGGTGTTATGCGTTCCGTACCCATTGGCTGATTTGCAGTCAGGGGTAACCGACTGTATTTGGACGGATCCTTACCGATGCCTGGCCGCCTCGGTGAGTATACCTTGCCCCAAAGTGTTAATGGGGGCTATGACACGCTGGTACTACCTTCCACCACACTCGGACGACCAATTTATGGAGTAAAAAATGAAAAAATGTTAACACGCGGGACTTAACCGCCTGGATGAGGAGGCACCCACGCTCCTCAAAAAGCGAGAGATGCTGGTGAGCTACCGTTTCGGCCAGCTAAAATGCCGCCTGCATAAAAAGCAGGATCCGGTGGTGATGAAGGTGGTGTCCACTGAGGCAAAGGCCGACGTTGTGCCTAGCACTTCTAAGGCTGAAGCCGAGGAGGCACCTTTCTTATAAGTATTTTCAGGGAAAGCTTAGCCATGGGTTACATCCCTAGGGTATGGAGTACGGCTAGGGTGATATTTATCACGAAGGTTGGGAAGATGAACCCGATCAGCCTAACCTCCTTCCTTCTGAAAACCATTGAAAAGATTGTGGATAACCACATTAGAAACTCGCACTTGGTGCAAAGTCCTCTGCATCAGCATGCCTACAGAGAAGGGAAGTCAACAGAATCGGCTGTCCTGAGCCTCGTTGACACTCTCCAGCGCTCCGTGAAGGCTGAACTGAACTGAAATTAACAATTTGACTACTGAGCTCTTTATTATGTGGCTGACTCGTTTGAGTCTTCGCTTAGAACCAAACTACATATTTTATTTCTTATTATTTTCTTCTGGTCTGCTGTTCGGCTACGTTAAGTATTCCCACCTTCAGTGAAGCACGTCCTCGAGCTTCAATATATTTTTTTTTTTGTATTTTCCTTAAATAATTGCTCTCGTTATCGTAGTCAGCTTCAGAAATGTTTTTATCCAGGATACCTTTGGTCTCATTATAAGAAATTAATTTTTTTTATACAATGAATAAATGGTTAAGAACTTAGGATAGATTTAATACTAGTAGAACGCTCATTGATCAATGTCTTAAATTCCTATAATTAAAGGTTGTTTGATTTATGAATAGTAGTTTTGTTAAAAATGGTGTTGAAAAGTTGTAATAATCTGTGCAAGTATTTTACTTTTTTAATAATTGATTAATTGCAAACATTTTCCACATAATTGAGAGAGACAACGAAAGAGTACGAATTTTTTAGAATGTTACTTTATGTTGCCCTTATGGACCTCTCTTCCATTTGCGAGGATGCTTGCCCCTAGTTCAGCGTTAACAGTTTGTTCAACATAAAGAGGAGAAAGTTTGTTTCCAGCCTTCTGTTTGCCTTTACGAAAGTTTTGTCTCCCTTTTGGAATGTTCTTGCTTGTCTCCTCTCATTGAAGCGTTTAAGCCGGAGCTCCTGCGCCTTTTAGACTCTGTTCCGTATCTCGCAGTCCATTTGGTCCGATGATGAATGTATTACATCGATGGGTTTTGTGTTTGTGACGGAGTGTACTGTTCTATTGTACTCCATTGTTGCCTGGAATATCAATTTCACGGTGTCACTGATCCCCTTTCCAGTTTTAAGCAACTTGCTATTTCCAGAGCAAACTTTGAGTACTTGTCGATGCATGTAAGGAAGTACTGCTTGTCTGTGGAAAATAATGCAATATGCAAAATTTCTCTCACGAGTCTCACCGATTTCATGCATAATGAGATGACGATCATATTTGGCTTTTTGGCTGATCTTACAATTGAGAATTACCTCCTTTGCTATTTCAGTGATCTTATAGAAGAAATAATCCTGGAGAATTTGTTTTACATTTTCTTGAGCGGCTCTGTGTGCTCTGTTTTGCTCTGTCAATACTATTTCTCTTTGCTCGTTCTAATCGAAAATATCCATTACTAATTCCTTGGAGTATCTGAAAGTTGTAGCTAAAAATTTTTTAACAATCCTATGTTGAAGTACCGCAAGGTTTGGTAGTTCGCATAAAATTGCATTCGTAACGTCGGGATTGACTACGTTGCAGATAGCATCAAACAGAACTTCTCTATCTGAGAAGTGTATGAAGTGCCTTGTCTCTTCGCCATACACAATAACGGTGCGAGATGAGTCAGTTTGTGCCTCCTCAATGATGATTTAATTTTTATAGCAGTTTAGTGCTTTATTAGAGGACTCTATAGTGTACGAAAGGGAGTCCTCGCTGTAAACTGTAGCGAGGTCAGAAAGCGCATTCGCCACTTGGTTGTCCTTCTCCGGCTTATAGAGTATTTGGGCGTTATGCTCATCGATAAAAGCTTTCCACCTTTTTATTTTCGCATTCGAGTTTCGGTCAGAAACAGCAAAAGTTAGAGCTTAGTGGTCTGTGAAGATGTGCATTTTTTTTACGCCATATAGATAATTTCTGAATTTTTTCAAGGCCCAGACAATGGCAAGAAGTTCCCTCTCGTTAGTTGCAAAATTTTTTTCCTGATCACGCAAGGTCCGAGATATCATTGTTATGGGGTTTCCTTACTGAGACAGTAAACCGCCCAGACCAGATGAAGACGCATCTGTTGTTAGGTCAAACGACTTCTCATAGTTGGGATACAAAAGCATGACATTCTCTGAGGTGAAAATGGTTCTCAGTTTGTTGAAAGATTCGAGTTTCCTTTCATCCAAATGGACAGAGATCCTTTTTGATTGAATGGCGCTTATTCTGCCATTTTCGCCTTTTAGAATATCCCTCAGAGGTCTAGCTATGGCCGCAAAACATCTATAATAGCTTGCTAATCCCAAAAATAATCGGACGCCGAATAATGTTTTTGGCTCCTCGTAGTTAAGTATTGTTTGCACCTTGGTAGGACTTGTAGTAATACCTCCCCGTGTAATAACGAATCCCAGGTACTCTACAGATTCCATGAAAAAGTTGGACTTTTCTCGTGACACCCTCATATTGGCTTGATAAAGACTGTCTAAGACCCAGTCAATATGTTTTAAATGGTCTTCCATGTTTTTAGAAAAATGTCACAAAATTTACCAACTTTCTCCCTAAAGACATCATCTATGGCTCTCTGAAATATGCCTGCCGCATTTTTGAGGCCAAAAGGGAGTCTGCAGAGTCTGCAGAGGGAGAACGCAGACTTTTCTCTATTTTTCTGCTAGAAGGATTTGGTGAAATTCTGATTTCAAATCAAGCGTTGTGAAATAATTCGCTTCGCCCAGGTTTGAAATAAAAACCGATACATTCGGGATAGGATATGAATCTGAGACCGTTTTTTCATTAGCTTACGAAAGTCAATGACGAGTCGCTTTTTTGTATTTTCATGCTCATCCTTACGCTTCTTATCCACAACCCATACTGGGTTATTATATGGGGATCTCGAGAGTCTTATAAAGCTTCCTATCGACGGGAGTGACATGTTTCAGCTCGGCGAGTGGTCTTATATAATTTTTAGCAGCACCCGAATCCAATAAAAGTTTTATTTTCTTCCCCGCTAACGTTCGTTCTACATACGGTAGCGAAGACCAGCTCCTAAAAAATTAATCTGATCATATTTAACGACATCTTTTTCGACTGAATCCGCTTCCTGCTCTGCTAAATTATGATTATACCCCTCCTCAGATTCTGAGACGAAATTTTCGTCAGTGACATGATGAATTCGTTGGTATTTCGGTCCTGTAAATCTTGCTGATCCATCGAAGGGCCTCTTTGGAGTCTGGCCTTGACCGCGATCATCCGTGGGCTGTGTAAATCTGTGTTGTTGTTGTGGTCTAAGCTGTCTTGAGCACAGCGATTGGTCCACTTCCATAGGAACTGGCTGCTCTTGAACCTCTCTCGACCAGTTGTTTTGTGCAGGGCTATTTTCTGAGATCATTGTCGGCATATCTGCTTTTTGTTAATAGCAGATTTTTTGCTATTGTTTGAAATAAATAAAATAAAAATGGTATATTCAAAACCAAAACATCCACACGGACCTCGGCACTCTCGCAGTTAAAAATGAAATAAACAAGCAAATAGCGTCCTACAATGTAAAACTCTCTGCCCGCCCTAATCCTTTCTCAAGTGTCCTGACTCGGGTTTGCAACCAAACCCGCCTCCAACATACCGACCTTCCAACCCAGCCATAATTTGTCAGGGCCATTTTTCTGTTCCAGTCTACAGACTGTTAGTTAGGTTGTAATATAAGATTTGATACACTCATTGTTAGTTTCGAAAAAGAGAAGATTCAATAAATAAATGCAAATTAAAACCAAAAAAAAAAAAACAACAATAAGAAAACTTCAAATGTCCAGTATCAAAAAGTGCGTAAATGAAATACAACCTAATAAAAAAGGCTTATTTATTGGCTTTAAAGCAAAACAACGGGAAAGCTTAACTGATTCGCGGACAAACATAAAGTGATAGACACCATCAAAGCCATATATTTAAATAGGGACGAGACAACGTTCGCCGGGACAGCTAGTATTAATTAAAACAGAAAAAGAGATTATCATTAACGCCAAGTTTAAAGGCGGATCCAGGTTCAAGATCGATTCTACAAATGAATTTATAAACTAAACAGAAATAATATTACTTACCTCATTTTAATACGCAAAACACTTATGAATGCTGCAACAGTCAAGAAACGAGAAGAGGATTGAGAGGAGCGAAAGAAAACCGAAGACCGATAATTATGGCGCCTGCCGATTAATTTGAATAACATAAGGCAGAATATCAAATATGAACATTTTGTCCTTGCCCAAAAAAAATTTTTAATACATGTCAATATACCATAGACTAAATAGATAAATATTACAACTTATTTTAAAAAGGGTATTCTGACTCTATCTCAGTCTAATTTGCCGAAAGCCACTGCTCCGCATCGGTTCGAAAACAAAAACATTAATGAGATATTTTTTAAAAAGAACAACCGCGGCCAAAAACTACAGAAATTATGTAAAATTTTTGTTCAACATAGTTACATAAAGAAATGTTCCAGTTGAAAGCATTGATCATATTCTAAAAAAAATTTCATTATTTCAATGAAAACCCTCATAAAAAAGTACATGTTTCGTTTTGATAAAAACTTTAAAAGTCGAAAAAATGGTTGGACTTCTTCTTTCTAACATTACTGGAAGATCGCAAAAAGTTTAAAAATTCGCATTTATGCTCTTTTGATTTAGTTAAATAGTAAAAAACATTATGAGAAGAACGATGAAAGAAAATATCCGAATAAAATACAAAATAAAAAAAAGTAATATTTTTAAGTCAACTTAAATAAATTATTAATTATAAATATATAATACATAACAATTAAAAACATGCAAATTTTTTATCAAGTTTCGTGCTTGAACTGGTTTACGAAAAAAGGGACTTCTGTCTGTGTCACGTGCGAACTCATACAATTTTTTAATTTTTAAATCAATCTTAACACCAATTATAGTGCTAACCAAGACCTATAGGTTTCAAATTTTGTAAAATTAAAATAAAGTCTTGGCAGATGGTTTTTTTGGATTGAACGCGTACAAATGTCACGTGCGACACTAGAGAATTGCCCATATACAGTCCGAACTTCGCGGACATCGACAATAGCCGAACCCAGGTAGATTCTTGTTGTGCACAATTCGTTTCGAACTTTGCTAAACAAAGCCCATGTATGTAATTTGTTTTTGTATTTCAAGCATGCCGCGAGGAAAACGCGTGGAATAGAAATTTAAATACGCAAAGTAGTCTTTTAGTTTGAGCTTCATCGATATCCAGACTTTTCTTTTTAGTATATTTGTCAAACGGGCGGGTCCGACGACTATATCATAAAGATATTAAACAAAATTTGAAGGTTTGTAAAAAAAGTTATTTTTCGGAATTTAACGTGTGTATTTAAATATATTTTGGGTCATGATATTATTTAATATTTCGGTTTTACATTTTTTAAATCGGACAACTATTTTATATAGCTGCCATAAATAGGATCGGGACGTGTAAGGGAAAATATAATATATAGCTGTGAATGTACAACTGTAACTGTAAATCTGTAAATACAATTTTGACTAGTTTAGTTAACAAAAGTTGATATGCCTTTGGATTTTTTTTTCTAAAGCTAAAGCATAGGTTTTTTATACGTTTCAAAAATAACGTTTTTGAAATATTTTTAAAACAAAATTTATATTTTTTATATATATCTACTGGTAGTTCTGAATTGATACCTAAAAGGGTATACAAACCTCGGCGTGCCGAAGTTAGCTTAATTTCATGTTAATGATGATATAAACAAATTCAGAACGTGATTACACAGATTCTTGGTACAATATATAACCACACAGCAGCGTATTCCATCGGGACTCCGTAAATAAACTATATCGAAAAAATTAATAGTTAGTTGACATCCCAAGGCTCTGGGAACTGGGCCCTGGAACCGGTTGCGTAAAGCGGGTTCGGGACCATGCAAGCAGGCTACGTGAAAAAGGATACGCCAAGATATTTCATTAATATTTAGGTGCAAGCAGAAGTCGGCATAGCGACGACGAATGAGTCCTGGTGATCGAACCTCAGAAACCGTGAGGTTGGGCGAAATTAATGCGATTTTCTTACGCACTTCTATTGCCTGAGTGCTACTTCTTGCATATTTTTGTAGCTTAGCACAAAATATTGCATTAATGAAGAAAATAATTGGTTAAAGTTTCACTAAGAAATCTTGTTTTAAAACATATTCTTTGACAAGCTAACTTCGTCATGCCGGCTCGATTATTTTGATTTATCCAATTCGAAAAGAAAAATGAACAGGGGATTTATATTATTAAAAATTACGTTTACCATTTATCTATACATATAATATTCAAAGTTTTAAATTTAAAGTTTAACAGTTTTTTATTTTCCTCTACATTTCTATGCTCAGCTCTATGATATAATAATCCGATTTGCATACAAATAAAAATGAATTTCTAAAATAATTAAAACTTGCTACATTTAAGCAATTGAAAATATTTTGAAAAACTACGGTGCTATTGTTTTTTCTTCTATTTATATCGCAAGCGTTCCTATGGTAGCTATGTATATATAGAGAAGTTCTGTTTTTACTTAAGCTAGTGCTTAAATCCTACGCCAAAACAAGTGGTTCAGTACCCACAAAAAGATCAATTGCAGATTTTCGGGTTTTGCTTTTGCTCTCGTATTGATACTTATAATTCCCAACGGATTCTAATGCAGATGGAGGGTAAATTACCAGGAAAATCAGCGATAGTTAGCCAATTATCGGTCTGAATTGGTTAGCGCCAATGAAATGATCGTAACCACAGCTGCTACTGGTCTGTTGACAAGTTGTTTTTGGAAAAAGTCGCGCCGACTTGACCTCTTGTCTTAAAAAAAACTTACATTTTTATAGGATATAGGATTTTATAGATAAGGAAAACAAAATCTATAGAGTAAAATTTTAAATATTTTTTGTAATATATACAAATTTAAAATCGAACACTGTGTTCATAATTACCTTAATAATGTGTTCATGTTGGCCTCGACACTTGGCCTTACTGCATCCGTCAATGTTGAAAAAATCGTGGCGGTCATTATAAGTCTAATCACAATCATTTTCACAAGCACGGAATTAATTCTGATTACTGCTTACTGTTTGATTGTTGTCGAATGCTGACTGAATACGAATCAATGGTATGTAAGTTTATTTATGTATCAGATAATACTAATAGAGATATATGTAAAAAGATATGGGACTTTTTAATGTTGTGCACCATATATGATCAGGTCAAAAGTACGCAGAAAATATTATATGTGTAATATTCGCATTTACAATAATAGGCACAGTTAACTTTATACACTTACAGTCTATACTTAGATATATATATATGTATATATATCTTGATTGCTGTGACATGAAGTGAATATAAATTTAAATATATATATTAAATATTCATATTTATATATATTTATATACATATAATATATAAAAAATAATATATATATATATGTATATTTAAATTTATATTCACTTAATGGCAAAGCAATCAAGATAAGTAATTTACTCCCTTAAGCTCCCCCGATACCGATACCTTTCACGTGAGCGGTTGAGTGAAAACTAATGTTCAATAAAAAAGACAAAACAACTTTTGTTGCCTTGCCTGTATGTATGTATGTATTAAATGCATTTTTATTAAAAGCGTCACAATTAACTTATAGTTAGGTCATTATCTTTTTAAATTCTAAATTTTTTTGTTACGCAACATTGAAACTTGGAAAAGCCTTTGCTTTCTTAAAAGCAATTTGGCCATTTCTTGCAAATTGAGTTGGTTTAACCAGCAGGGTTTTATTATCTAAAGTCTAAAGATTGCAACGCAATGAAGGAGACAGTTCCAACCCTATAAAGTATAAATATTCTTGATCAGCATCAACAGCCCAGTCGAATTATCCGTGTCCGTCTTTCTGTTTGTTTCTACTCAAAATAGTTCCTTAGTTTTAAAGCAATCTTAAAGAAACTTTGCAGTTAGTCTTTTATATATATGTAAGATGTGATATACTCAACTTAGAGTTTATTATAGTAGTAGATGATTATTATTATGGATAGCAATTAATTTTAGAAGCGTAATATACAGTTTTCAGCTTGTCTTGACTCGGAGTCTATTTTCATTCACTCTGTCGCCTGTATCGGCTGAAATCCACTCACCGAATGCCGCTTTTCTCCCCGTCTCTTCTGTCAATCTGCTTCTGCTCTCTTCTGTCGCTCTCCTGCTCTGCCTTGCTGTTTTTTTGTACCGCTTTTCCTTCTGTGGCTTTCCTGTTCCTCTGCTTTAAATCTGCCGCTATACTAATTTTCTGCTTATCTTGTGATTTTCTTGCTTTACTTCTCTCGTCGCATTACACTTTCTTACATTAGATCATTTCCGACTAATCATCTGTCCCAGATGATCAACCATCCATCCATCCAGTATTAGATGGGCCTTCAAAATTTGCCGCCTTCCGAACATCGTATCGGCCATTCCTCTTGAGACTTGAAACTTCGTATGGTCCCATATATTCTCCAGCCTACTTCTTTCCTGCAACAAACTGTGCCCGAAGTATAGCGACTTTATATATATATACTTTATATTATACTTTCGTTTTCGCTTAAGGTCAAAGTTCTTCTTATACGAATCCTGTGCGCGTTGAATCTCAATCTTTGCATCATTTCCCAATTGCTGCCGTTTCTCGTAAAAATTCAAATACATCTCCTCCAAAAGCTGTAGAACACAGTCTATTGGCTTGTACACTTGGACGTTGATGCACTACGATCAGTACACTCAAGTGGCCCGTATGACACCAAGCACGTTCTTGTCCGTGTTATTTATTTATTTTATTTTATTCCTAGTGCGACAAGTTTGAAACTTATATTTATTGCACTAGTCCCTAAGTTATAAATTTCTTATCAAACATTAGTATATTTATATATGATTAAAATTAAAATGATTATATTATTTTACTTATTTTCTAACTTATTCTAAACATTTTGTAGTCTGATATTTTGTGAGTTCAGTTTTAAATTGTTGCGCGCTTCTTATTATTTTTAAATGGTTTGGTAACTGATTCCAAAGCCTAACAGTATACACTAGAAAGTGGTTATCTGAACTCGCTAGTCTATTTCTTATTTTTTTTAATGTTGTTTGTTTCTCTAGACGTTAAAAAATTAATCTTGTCATATAGGTATTGCGGTTTGTGCGTCATTATAATTTTTTGAAAGTGAATTAAGACCCTAAGTTTGATCCAGGACAGCATAGGCATACCCAAGATGGTGTTTGCGTGTTCCGTGATGTGATCGAATCTGCCAATTTTATACACATACCGAGCAGTACTGTTGAACGTCGTTTTCAAGGTTACTACTAGAAAGTTTAATATCAGCTGGAATTATTGCCTGAGTGTGGTACAACTGCCTTAGGACGCTGTATGTTCTGCCTGAGGCTTTGTTTATGTGGTCATGCCAGGACAGTGCGCTATTCAGTGTAAAGCCAAGATTTTCGGTTTTTGATATTGATATTGTTGATTTTGAGTCTTGGTAGTCCAGTAAAATTGTACGGTTTTTTGTATATTAACAAACACTTCGTTTTCAGGGGGTTAAGTAAGAGTCCGTTGGTTTTAGACCAGTTTTCTATCTTTAGTAGCTCGTCATTTGAAATATCAATACATTCAGACACATTATATAGGGGACGACTTACATATAGGTTAACACCAGCAGTTCTCATGAATTGAAACTGCCGAGTTGCAGACCATACCAAGTGGCTTGCACGCGCAACAAGCTACCGCTGATCGCGCACTCCGAAGGCAATTGCCCGGAGTCCGCCCGGAACACTCGCGGAGCGAGTGACCGACCCAAATAAAAGTGCTGACCAGGCCCTTTGGCGGCAGCGCTGCGGCGGACCGGAGACTTCGAGCTGCGGCTGGATCGGACCATTAGTTTAGTAATTAATTGTACTCCAAGGCTAACGCTTTGTAACGTTGTAACATTTATATGACCCTCGCTCTAACGGGAGAGTGGTAATAAAATATAATTAAAAGTAAAACCAAAATCTTATTATTGGCGCCCAACTAAATCGACTCACGCGATACGGTGCAAGATACGGTGCAATAAAATTTGCAGAGTAAAAGTAAAAGTCTCATGCGATACATTCGGTGCAGTGCAACATCAAATGCAACACCTTAAATAAAAAAATAAATTCGGCACAGTGCAAACGCAACACCCGAAATAAAAACACAATACGGCGCAGT
>VNJU01003827.1:0-42016 GCA_008042675.1 Drosophila seguyi | reverse complement strand
AAATCAATGCTCCACTAATGTAGTTTTTGCTTATAATGTAGTACAAGTCTTAGAAGGAAACGTGGGGATCAAAAGGATCGAGTGATTTGTTAAAATACAATTTATTTTAAATTTATTATTTAAGAGATACAAAAAAAGGTGAAAACAAGTAAGGTTGCAAAATAAGAGCTAACTTAGTAAATAGGAATTGTATATCTAAAATTGGGTCTTTGAAGGAAGAGGACGAGTTTGTTTGAATTTGCATTTCTTGGTTTGAATATGAGTTGGCTTGGGTTTTCGTGAGAGAGGGATATGGGTCTGTAATGCATTCCATTATTAGGTTTTCGATGTCTATCGGCGTCTTGTTTCAAAAAGGGCAGGTGCTTGGCTTTCTTATTTGTGTGTGACCAATGCTAGTTAGGTTTTAATTTGTGTGGATGTAGTATTTCTTGAGATGTTGTGAGATGTCTTTGCTGCTGCAGTTGTTTTAATATATGAGTGGGTAGTTGTGTGTTTCCCTGCCTGCGGTCTCTCGATGCGTTATTATGCGGCTCGGGATGCAAATTAATTTTATTTTTGGGATGTTTTTAGTAATTAGCTTTCTTATTGAAATGGGGTAAAAGTGGTGGTTGTTAAGGTTTGTTATTGATGTTATTCAGGAAAATTCCTGTTTTTATTTCCTGTCTGCCTGTTATCTCTGTCGGTGGTAGCTGGTTGTATTATTGCCTTTGGAGTCATCTGTGTATCGGAATTGGTGGATAGCAGATAGTTTTTAAGAGAGTGGAACAGTTGATAGGTAGGTTATAGGGTTAGTAGTCTTGGTCACGATTTTATGAACAAAAATCGTATCTGTTTTTATAAGTGTAGAAGATTATTTATAGTGGTTCTATAGGCCCCGGAGAAAGTGGGTTTTTTGGAGTGCTATGATTTGGGTTTGGTACTGATTAATTTGGATTTTTAGTTCTGTGTAGTTGTTCCTATAACCTTTGATATTGGATAATTCTTAACATTATTAAAATTAAAGATATAACTTGGGTTGGAGATTGATTACAGGATGTCCATCTCCCCTGAATCGCTTAAAGTGTCAGGGTTAATGTTTCTTTTGGGTTTTTTTGCGTCTATTTCGGTGGGAGACATCAATCGTTTTGGTGTGTTTAGTGATAGTACTTTGGTGGTTTTGGTTGTTTGAGGTGTGTTGCTGTGGGTAAAGGCTTTGCTGGTGTTAGGATAGAGGTCGGCGCAGGGTGTAGTTGGTGGTCTGGAGGTGGGTTTCTCGTGGTTGCTGTGTCCTGGTCCTTTGAGTTGTTGAGGTCCTGTTAAGCTATTTAATTGTTGATGATTTGATTTCTTGGCGATAGATGAGTATAGGTGCGGAGTTTCGTCGGAGTAGTGTGCTTTGAGAATTGTGTGTGCTGTTTTGTTGTCACATTTGTGCATTGTTTTAATGGCTTGGAGCTCTTGTTGTCTAAGGAAGACAGGGCACTTCTTGCTGACGGAGTTGTGTGGGCTTTCTAGTTGATCCACATTGCAGTTAATGCACCTCTGGGGTCTAGAGCATTTGTCATTAGTGGCTGTGTCAATGTGATGTTCTTCACCGCAGTTGTAGCATAATTTATTGTTTTTGCAGAATTTGTGGAGGTGGCCGTATTTAAAGCAGCTGTTGCATCTCATGGGTAGTGGAATGTACATTCTGACTGCAGTTCGTTGGTAGCCGATCATTACGTATTCAGGAAGGTTGTGGGTGTTGAATGTAAGGATTAAGAGGCCGGTCTCCTTTAGAGAGCCGTCGTCTCTTGTAACTATCTTACGAACGTCAGTTACTAGCTGGGTTGCTAGTTCCTGTACGATAACGTTTTCTTCAATTCCTCTCAAGTCATTTGAGTATATAACTCCTTTAGTGGTGTTCAGAGAGTTATGCACGGAGACAGTAACATTATTGTTGGCTGCAAAAGCCTTAAGCTTCAAAAGCTTACTGGCTTGTAGGCTTGTTTTTGTTTTGACTAATAGAGTGCCATTCCGAAGCGTCTTGCACTCTTCAATTTCGCCGTCACAAGTCAAATCAATTTGTTCTTTAACTATGAATGGGTTAATGTTTTTGAGGTCGAGTCCGGGGTCGGTACTGGAAATGGTAAGGTACTTGGGTCCAGGGGATTTCAGCAGTTGGTCCATTGTTATTGCTCTTGGAGAGCCGCAGTCGGGGGGTTCCCCCATCTCTACGTCCCTGTGCTGAACGTTATTTGATTTCACTTGAACTATCAAGGAAAGCTGATTAACAAATGGATATGATTTTTAAAAAACTTGCGATTTTTTTTTTAGAAAAATTTTTCTAGAAAGAAATTTTAGATTTTTTTTTAGAAAAAATTTCGATTTATTGGAGCACACAAAACGAACACGTCCTGTCCATATGACAGTAAAGTCGGGAGTGATTTTACCTTTTTATAGCTACAGAGATTATATACAAAATGCAAAACAGTCAAATTACTGTCAGCTTAGTTACTTATTAAGTGAATTGGTAGTATGTATTACTAGGATCAGTCTATTGAACCATTAAGAAAACTGGCATTTACAATAACGGCTTAATAACTCTTAATCCTTTTTACCCTGAAAGTGAGACCAGAATCAACTACCTCTTTTTAGTTTAGAGATACTTGGAAGTATGTTGTTCTTATTAACTATATTTAGAATTTTATTTTTAGCCCGAAGTTCAAAAGTTATTCTTTCTATAAAGCTAAAAAGAATGTCATATATTTGCTTTGTCTTATATGTATATCTGTCTAAGACTTTGTTGTCATTCACTGTGACGTTCAAAATATATTCCAGTTTAAAGGGGTTCGCCGAACCCTTTTGAACTAGGCTGTCAGTTTCCAATAAAAGCATAGCAACCCTGCTTTTTAGACAAAAAAAATTAAAAAAAGTTTTTTTTTTTTTAGACACGCAAGGAACAAGAAGGTAGAGGATCTTACCCGCTGATAAAATGGCTGCCACTCGTCGCCTGACCCGGGAGCTCTCGGACCTGAATGAGGCCAAGATGAGTACGCTGCGGAACCTAGAGAGCAGCGACGAGACTCTGCTGCTGTGGACGGGACTGCTCGTTCCGGAAAAGGCGCCCTACAACAAGGGCGCCTTCCGCATCGAGATCACCTTCCCGCCCCAGTACCCGTTCATGCCGCCGAAGATCCTATTCAAAACGAAAATTTACCATCCCAATGTGGACGAGAAGGGAGAAGTGTGCCTGTCAATCATCAATTCTGACAACTGGAAGCCCACCACGCGGACGGAGGACGTCCTGCAGGCACTGGTGGCCATTATCCACAACCCGGAGCCGGAGCATCCACTGCGCTCCGACCTGGCCGAAGAGTTTGTCAAAGAGCACAAGAAGTTCATGAAGACCGCCGAGGAGTTCACCAAGAAGAACGCGGAAAAGCGACCAGAGTAAAGTCAACAGGCAGTTCACAGATCCCATTCAATGTACATCCAAATTTAATACAGTTTAGACCCTGAATCCGTAAATGTCTTTTTCTTTCATATCCGAATTAGATATTTGAAGCCCTATACAAGGAACTTGATTAAAGGCTGTTAATTCCGTCTTGTTGATAAACAGGGTATATGGTAGTATGTTGAAGTTAATAACCCATTAACTGTTCTTAATTAACTTTAATTTGAACTTGAATTAGAATTATTACAAATACAAATCAAATAATAGATTACGAAATTGTAAACGAAACCTCAGTGATAATAACAAGCTGATATAATTATATGTATTTTTGTGTGCTTATCGGAACAGAACCGAAACCTGTATTGACGTCCACGCACTTGATCACAAGTGCTTCATTGCTGTCTAGTTATTTATGGGCCGAGTGCATTGCCTTGCTTATTGCATAATTTATGGCCCAAACGGGGCAAAGGTATAGGTGAGCCCTGCACAGAATGTGTCCTAGGGAAATTCGGTCTATCATTTAACTTTAATGTCTGTCACTCGAGTGTCCTTTCCCATCGGCAGAAGCATATCTAATTGAAAATTCATTCAAGTCTGGTGATGAAAGAGCTGGGGCGTTCTCAATAAATTAGCAAGCTCTAAGCGGGAACAACTCCCTCATTCACTTTAATTGACCAATTTAGTTGTGAATAAAATTGTGGAATATAATGAAAAAGTCATCGGTTAAAAGTAAGCGCACGTCAGCTTGCGTGGCGCAGTAAGCCAACTATATAATATTCTATAATTACGCGAACTATATTTCTCCTCTCGAGGCCAGGTCTCCCAATTAGTAAGTTAGTGTTTTTCTGATGGCCAGCACTCTTCCTATATCGATTTCGTATAATGCCCTCGTTGTAGGCATTGATGGTATCGCAAGTTACTTTGTTAATTGCATAAAATAGATTTATCATGGTCAGGCCTTCTAGGAAGGACACTTAAGGGAATTGCTGCAATCGGGTAATGCAGGAAATTGAATTAGTTCAGTAGCAAAAAACAAAAGACAAATAATGTTATAACAATATATTTTGACAGTCAAATTAAAGTATATTATTTGTACTCTTTAGAAGTATTGTTTAGTAAACAATCATTTTAGTTACGAAATTTTGAAATCATGGTAAGCCCTTTACAATGAGTCCGATCTCTCCCAACACCTATACGTCCTGCAATCTCCACCTCTTAAATCGGCCCGAACATTAATAACAGACGCGGGAGGCTGATTGCCGGAGACCGGCGCATGCTATAAACAATAAGCAACGCGGCAGCAACAAAAACGATAACGCTTAAACAAAACAACGGCGCCCAGCACGGCCAGCAGGCGGATTCGCTCGAGCAGACAAAATGCCCAAAGGCATTTGAGTGCGAAGCGCACACACACACGCACACACGACAGCACAGAGTGCGGTGGCTAGAATATCACTCATACGACCCTGTGGCCAGTGCGGAATGAGCAAACGAGTGGAAAAATCATCAGCACCGCCGCCGAGCGTACGGGTGTGTGAGTGCGAGTGCGACTGCGAGTCGAACGGCGAACGGCGGGCACTAAACTTAGCAGGCGCTTACTTTAAACGCTCAGTTGCCGAGCGGCCCCTGAGTAAAGCGCAACGTCAGCCTTAGATTCCCAGGCTGGAAATTCTTTACCGCGGTCCACTGACTTATTTTCAATTAAACCGCATCTGCGAAATTGGAGCAGCAACAAGTGATGTGACATTCCTGTGCGCGAGTGTACTCAAACAAGCAAATCAAATAGTTCCGCCTTAGAAGCGCGAAATACAAATTAAAGCTATTAAGCAACAGCCGTCTGAAACAAGTGCCTCCGTTACGCATTCGCCCCATTGTCCAGCCGCGATTTTATGGATTTTATGCGTTTGGTGCCTGGGATTTTGAACAGATTGCGGACTGTGTTTTGTGTACTTTTTAGTTTCGCCCATAGACACATATAGTAAATCCGGGAAGGAATTGATTCCGTGCAGCGGCGTGAGACCACAGCAAGATGTCATTCGATATAGCCCTGGCCGATCAAATGCGCATAGCGCTAAAGTAAGTTCAAGTCCCAAAAGGCATAAGTTAAAATATCACATCACTTGAAATTTATAAATAAATTATTTGCAGTATTTTTAGAGACATCACATTCAGTTAGCATTGAAACCATGACATTGCGAAATTTTGATAGCAAACTCAAATTCAAATTCATTCACTTGCTTCCATTAAATTATAAATATTATACTCCATAACTAAACCAAAATGTTAGCCAGCTTCCTGGCTACTTTTCATGGTGCATCTCCTCAAGACAAATTCATTGAGCCGGCTCCCTGTCTACATAGTTGAGCCATCAATCAATAAGGTCAATTGAATCTATATACTAGAGCACACACCATCTGCCATGGCCGTACGTGTCTCAAGCTGAGACGCTCTGTCTGATAACAGAAGTCCGGCCCGCCGAGCCCAACTTCTTATCAGACGATTACAGGCTGCTGTGGCAAATGTCGAAATCCGGTTCACCGCTTGGGTCTTATAAATAGTCATAAAAGCCCCGATAAGGTCTCGTTTCCAACAAGCCGGCAGCTTTGCATCCGCATCATCGGCATTGGCGACCTACCGACATTAAATCCAAACGTCACCGCAACAAAGTCTCGCCGATTTTCGGCAATTCGAATCTGATTCCGAATGATCAGCAGACATCTGGTCTGAACCTTGTACCGTCTCAGCATTACACATCAAATTCAATCCGAAACAGGGCTCTCGAGGTGCAAAATGTTAGAGCTGGCCACCAAGTTGATAAGCGCCAAGACACTTCTTGTTGTTGCCACTGTTTTGAGTTCCGAGTTTGAGTTTGTGTTAATTATCAATTATCGGTATCAGCCTGTAGGCCGATAAGGGTTTGAACTTAAAAGGCAAATGGGCGTGTGCGGCCAGGACGGTCACTACGGGTGCGTCAGAACGTAGATTATTTAACTGTTTTACTGGCCGCCGATATAAATCATATGTCCAGGCTTAACTGGCGGCCCTATCAGCTGAATTATGTGCTAAATCAAATGCGCTTGGGGTAGTGACAAATGTTTAGTCACATAGGTATCTCTCTTTGGGCAGCATTTAAAAGGTTATTTAACGAGAATCACGTTTGGCAAATGTCAAGGCAATTACAGCGAGTTGCAGCCTCAGCACAAAAGTTTTGGCTTCAACAATAAAAACTTGACAATAGGCACAGACGCCGATGGTAAAAAAGAGGCAGAAAAGAAGTCAGGCAAGGTAAACAAGAGGCAAAGTTGGATCTATGCAAATTATTTGGCATTTTGATCGACAAACTTAAATATTTGCCTATTTGCTATAGTTTCTTGTCGCAAATATAAATTGTAACATGCCTTTTAAATTGGCAACTGACAATTGAAAACGAGTTGAATTTAATTATTCCGCACATTTGCATATATGTATATTTGCTGAGTAATTCTTTAATTCGGCCGCATCACGAGTAGTCAGCTAGAAACAGTGGTAAATACATTTCTCAGCCTTATGTCAATAACTTCAGTTGTTTTAGAAAAAAAGTTAAACGATAAATAAATACAACAAGTGCTTATTTGGCTGCCTTTCAGCATCGCCTTTCACATGAATGCTTGAATTTGATAGATTGAAAAATATGAAATATTATACTTCCCTTCTTTCCCCTTTTTTTTTTTTTTTTTTGGGAAAATAATATTGAATATTGAATGCACTCAAGCAAAATGCCATTGACCTGCATGCAGCGCTTTGATGCATAGCAATATTGATTGATTTGCTGAAATTTTCCATTTTCATTTCCATTTCACAGCCCAAACGTATTTTAATCTGTAAATATTTCGATTTGCCAGTGCACAGTTTATTTTCTTAAAAAAATATAAATACAAACAGACGCACGGGCAATTATGTTTGAAATATACTGGGGAAAGTATTGGCTTTGGATTTCCTTAAATTGTGAATTTTGATGCAGAGATCATTTCTTCTCTGTCTATTCACCATATGAACTCTTTCTCTGCCACACAAATATTTATTATTTTATTCCCCCCACCGCTAACGGATATTATATGTAAACTATTTAATTCACTTTCGAACGAAAACAAACGGGAAACAGGTTCTGGTTCTAGAAAAGTGTATAGTTCGAAAACTGGATCCTAGGGCCTGACCTCGGAAAAGTGGAAACCTGTAATTAGCACTTTATATCTAATAGATCACACCGATGCATCGCGCAAAAGATTTCTACTGGAAACCCCAACCCCTCAAGGCCGCCGAAACGCCACAAGTAGTAGACACTGGGCAGCTGTTAATTGATCGTTGCCTCTGTTTACTGCCCTCGTAGACTCGTTTGCTCTCATGATTTGTGGTCATCATACTCGACTCGAGCGTGCCCGGGCATTCCGTCTTCTTTATTCCATTCCATGCCGATTTACTATGCGGCTACGGGTCCGGGCATTTATGAGATCTTCTACGCGGAGGTCTGTTGTGGATCGGCTCACGCGTCGTTTGGAGCGCACGTTCCCGCATGGAAACGCACTTGAAATCCAAATGGGCCACGCCTCCTTGGCTATATGGTATTTCCGATAGTCTACGGTGCACCCATTAATATCCATACGCGGAGTCTGGCAGCCTGGATTCTTTGGGGAGGGTTTGTTGCGCATTCAACAAGTGAAATAACTATGTTCAGTTACAACTTTTCTGTAAATAAAATATTGTAGGAAAATTATAAATTTACGACTCTAATCCATATAATTTGCAAGGGAATTTTAAAAGAAATTTGCCATTATTACTAATAGTTAAATATATTTTTTTGTTTAGTATAGAATCTAGCTTGTTATATGAATATTATTATATTATGTTGCTAAACTTTGCCTCTTGTAATAGCTAAGTCCAAAAAATCATATAATATCCATCAAAAAAACCCAACAATTCAAAAAAATTATGTTTGACCTACAGCCTATTTGTTAGCTTTAATATATTAAAAGTTTAGTGTTACCTACAGGGCATCACAAGACTCCCCACATCGCACTCGCATTCTATTTTCACTATTGGCTATTTATACCCTCGTTTTGTTTACGCGCTAATTGAAAATTCGCAAAAAAATACTAGAAAAGCCGCCGTAAGACGGCGAGTATTTGTTTACAAACACCGACAGCAAACTGCCAAACACTCGGAGGGGTGCTCCTAGCAGTAAAAGTGAAGTGTTTCTGACCCTGCCACTGACCGCATCTCTATCTTGTTGCAGCTACGTCAAGTTCAAGACTAACCAGCAGCGCCTGCGCAGCAATGACAAGGTCATCGCCGACACGGTCTACGGCAAGATCAAGGGGGTGAAGTGGCAGTCGATTTATGGCAACAACTACTACAGCTTTGAGGGCATCCCCTTTGCCAAGCCCCCGGTGGGGGACCTCCGCTTTAAGGCGCCTGTGGAGCCCGACCACTGGACCGAGGTGAGGCGCTGCACCCGAGTCCGTTCCAAGCCCTGTCAGGTGAACATCGTCCTCAAGCAGGTGCAGGGCAGCGAGGACTGCCTATACCTCAATGTGTATACCAGGGAGGTGAGTCGGATGGGTATTAATAACTTATTTCACTTAATCTCTCAATTTTATAGATCACCAATTTATAAAAGTTAAATTTAAGTTAAAACTAGCAGCAAACTAGTTTTCCAAATAATGTTATAGATATTTAAATTGATCGGTAGAATTAGAAACACAATAACTTCGTCACACCAATTTACCAATTAGCTGACTCGTAGCCAGGTGTTAACATAAACTTGTAACGTTTTTTTTTTCGCTCGTTAAGTCAAGTTTTTTATTACTCACACTTAAAAGGGTTAGTAAGTTCTGGAGAAAACGACGTTACAATTAATTTAACTGTGAGTCGGAAATTGCTTCTGAAGTTTATATTCGAGTGTTGCGAAAAGCGACCACTTTTTATTACCACTTATTTACTCTACCAATTGAATTCTTAAATCATTAAAAAATAATATATTTTTTCTTATTTAGTTACATCCCCACAGACCTTTGCCGGTACTGGTTTGGATTTATGGCGGTGGCTTTCAAATGGGCGAAGCCTCGCGGGATCTGTACAGTCCCGACTACATCATGATGGAGCACGTGGTGTTGGTGGTCATATCTTACCGGCTCGGAGCTCTGGGTTTCCTCAGCCTTGAGGATGAAGAGCTGGATGTTCCTGGAAATGCAGGCCTGAAGGATCAGGTGATGGCCTTGCGTTGGGTAAAGAAAAATTGCCACTTCTTTGGCGGCGATCCGGAGAATATCACCATCTTCGGAGAGAGTGCCGGCGGCGCCTCCACGCACTACATGATGCTGACGGATCAGGCCAGGGGTCTCTTCCACAAAACCGTGATCATGTCCGGGTCGGCTCTGGCTCCCTGGGCCCAGACTCCCACGCACATTAACTGGGCCTATCGCCTGGCCCAGGCCACTGGCTACTCGGGTGACCAGAGCGACCGTGAGATATTCGCACATCTAAAGAAGTGCAAGGCCAGCACCATGCTGAAAGTGGCCGAGGACATCATCACCATGGAGGAGCGCCATCAGCGCCTAACCATGTTCTGCTTCGGACCAACCGTCGAACCCTATCAAACGCCGCACTGCGTCATCCCGAAGTCGCCGCTCGAAATGATGCGCAATTGCTGGGGCAACAGCATTCCCATGGTCATTGGTGGCAACTCCTTCGAGGGACTCCTGATGTTCCCCGAGGTGAACAAGTGGCCGGAGCTACTCTGCCAACTGGGTGAGTGCGAGAACCTGGCTCCAGCGGATGCCCATCCGGATGAGGAGCAGAGGAAGGCCTTTGGCAGACGGGTTCGGGAGGCATATTTTGGCGATAGGATGCCCAGCAGGAAGACCATCTTGGAGTACAGTGATGTGAGTGTATAAGTTTATTTTATGTTTTATTCTTTGAAAAGAAATACTGCTTTAGATGTGCATTTATAAGTGGCTTTTGTTTTGCCTTTTAACTTGCATTAACTACGCATCTTATAATCCGATTTTCTCAGAACAACCCGAATGTGATAATTAAATTAAATGCTTTTATCTTAAATGCTTACATTGGCCTTAAGCTGCTTACAGCACTTGTTAAATAACAAAAGCACTCAGTAAATTAATAAATAAATTTAAAATTTATTTAGAATTTTAAGCCATATTCATTGAGGCTTTCCTAACGTGCTTCTATATTCCCTTTCAGCTCTTCTCGTACAAATACTTTTGGCACGGCATCCACCGGACCCTGCTCTCGCGTGTCCACCACGCTCCCCAGGCTCCCACTTTTCTGTACCGCTTCGACTTCGACTCCAAGCACTTCAACATCATGCGGATTATCACCTGCGGCCGCAAGGTGCGCGGCACCTGTCACGCCGACGACCTCTCCTACCTGTTCTACAATGCCGCGGCCAAGAAGCTCAAGCGCCGCACGGCCGAGTTCAAGACGATACGGCGTCTAGTCTCAATGGTCGTCCAGTTCGCCATCTGCGGGGATCCCAATATACCGATGGTCAGCCACGACGAGAGGCAGGCTCACCAGGGGGCGTGGCTGCCCATCTCGCGGGAGGATGCGGTGTTCAAGTGCCTAAATATATCGCACGATGTACAAGTGATGGATTTGCCAGAGGCCGAGAAGCTGCGCCTGTGGGACAGCATCTACGAGAAAAGACTCCTCTATTGAAGTACCATCTGCGTGTATCCTTGGTAGCACTCCCCATTTAGCCTTAGCAATGTAGCAATTTTTAGCCATAGATTTAGCCCCCTAAGCTGGCCCTGAGGTGGCCCTAAAAGCACATCAAATGTACACATGTAAATAGAGATTTTTTAAAGCTTAGTGGTAAGAGTAAATACAAAAAAATATATATATAAATACAAACACGAGGGGTTGTTTGCGTATTTTGTTTGCATAAAAATTGGTTATCAAAGGCCAGACGGAATTATTTTATACGCAGCCTTTAATATGTGGGATCCTTTTTTTTATTAAAGCGAAAAATATCCTTTAAACGTTATTATTCACAGTTTAATCGAGGAGTTACTTATTTTAAGTTGGTAATTTATATAAAATATTATGTATTTAAGTTCATTTAAACTTAAATAAATTGTGACATCTAAAGGGCTATAAACTTTTCTATTTAATTTATGTCATAGAAGCAGACAGGGGTTATCCATCAATAACTTCCAGTGCACTAAAAGCTTAAAGCTATATATAGTTAACAATTTTTCAAATAAATACTTTTAAAATGTAAATATGATATGATATATTATGATATTTTTCCTAAAATTAGTATTACGGAATTAATCCTCGCAAAAGCCCACACATAAAGTATACAGAATGTTGTTATATTAAAAATACTTAAACACTCAAACATGACAATATTAACACCTGCACACACCGCGCACACACGCACACAGACGCTAGCTGTCATGTGACAAAACCAAAAGCCCGCGCACAGCTGTCCCCGATTATATATATAGCGGTGTATCTGTATATGAAAATATACACGTGTTTGTCCGCCCCTCCAGGTCCTGTTTTGCTTGTGTGTGTGTGTTTGTGTCTATGGCAACTTCAAAGACCGCTAAACACACAATGCACAAAACACGGTGGCAGCCCCTGTTAACCTCGGAACCTCTAACACGGCCCACCCACACCCCACAGCCATTAATTGTAATTAAAAACTTACACGTGCTTCAAATTTACTGAGCTCGGTTGCGTTGACTTCCGTTGACCTTTGCCCGACAGCGGGATTTTTTCGGCATTTTTTTCCTTTTGTTTATGTGGTTGTATTGCAATTATTATTTACAGGTGCTTGGCAAATTTGGTGGGAATTCACGGGACAGCTCTTTTGGGGCTCACTGAATTTCAGATGAATGCTTTTGGCGGTAGCCGCAAAGTATGCAATGTTTTTGGTTGGGTGAGCTTGGCAGGGGATTATTTTTGTGTTTATAGGTGTACACGCGTGTATATGCGATTCGGATTTCACCAGTCTTGCGATCGTTTAGTATTAATGATGAAATTGGAAAATTTATAGGATCAAATTAGATTATTTTATGCTGTCATTTCTGATAAGATATTAGAAGGTGCCGCTTTGAGCAAATTCTTCACAAGGTTATCGATTTATACTATTTCAATTTAAACAAATTTGTTTACCAACGATTCCCTGGAATTTTTGAAATCTATGTATTTTTAGTTCTGTAAAAATTTCTTATAGGTCTGAAAAGGATTCTCATCCCGCAGAGTTTTAATTGTGTTTAACCTTTTCTTTAAACAATTATTCTGAAATCTTAAGTTAAGTCAAAAGTTTATTACAAATTAATTAAAAGCAAACATAAACAACTTAAAGCTTTTAGATAATACTCTCTATGAATTCCTGTGATTATTCAAAACTACTGGAAGCATTGCTTAACTTTAATGACTAAGCTTTGTGTGGCAGCAGGCCTGTTGGAGCAAAATTTAAATTTGTATCTTAAACTTTTTTGTAAATTTTACTTCACCAAAGCATCCCAAGAATAGTTCATATCAATTGCTGTTCAAGGATACTCCCCTCCTTCAATATCCGCAACAACGCACCCATGTGAGTTTTTCGCACTTACAAGTGTCAAAGGTTTCTTTTTTTTTAGGATTTTTAAAATCACAGACAATAGTTTTCTGTCACGTGCAGAGACCCGAGGAATGGGATTGGGACATTGATGGCCCGGGGAAATATGCAACACCGGCCCCTCCCCCAATTATCCTTGCTGGGGGAAAACACAAACAGGGACGCATGTTAACCGTGCACTGTAATCAAGTCACGAAATGGTATGGAAAAGTCACGCGAGCAGCCGGAAAATTATGACTTCTTCACTGGGAGGGCAGGAGAAGGACCCCGCAATGGAAGGGGGCGTGGAAATGGGGTTCGCTTTGATTTGATTCGTCTTTGAAAAATTCATGAGGCAATTGTTGCGCGGCGCGAAATGCTCATGATTATCATGTGCGAGTTGAACCGCCGAGCCGGCACGTTGTTCCGATTCAGCTCCTGGACATTTGATATTCCATTTACATTTCCTCAGCCGAGCTTGTGGCGGGAAAGCGCGGAATCCTAAGTTAGCAGATTGCCAGAAATGAATTTTTAATTCATTGGAACTTTCACTTTCGGGAAAAGCATTTACTCACTGACCCAAATTCTTGGTTATAAAGATGATATAAACAAGTTTTTGCTATTTATAGCACTGGAAAAAATCACATGGCTGGGAAGCAGGAAGAAATGGAGGAACATTTACAATAATAAAAAGAAATTAATACTTAGCAGCTTAAAAATATTAAAATTTTAGTTTTCAATGAATTTTAAAGATAGTTGTTTTAGCTTTACTAATTTTAATTTCCATTTTTCCTTCGTGTATATTTAACGAAAACACCGGAAAATTCGAAAAAACAACAGATGGCCAAAGTAAAGACCCCTGAAGCATATTCCGAATCGCAAACTTTTGCTATTATTAATACCTTTTCCGTTTCTGCTGATTGCAATCAGTTGGGTTTAATCAAAACCATTTAAAATCTAACAATGTGCGACAAAGTGACGGCCTGACAATGCCAGAAATAGTCGTCGCTGTGTTGCACAAAAAAAAAGAGACAGCTTACTTAAATTGATTTAAATGAATTAGAGGAGCACTCGCACATATAGCGGAAAAACGTGCCAGCACAAGAGCACGCGATCGCTCCCAGAGAGCTGTCGAGAGAGTACTCCACCCACAGAGCGAGCATAATACCGACTATATAGACCGAGATCTGATTGAAAAGCTCTATCAGCGGAGAGCGCATGGCAACATAAGCGCCAAAAGTCACGAGAGTTTATATTACCCCCCGGCCAAGGTTATTTATTTAGCATATCATAAATATAAACAAATCTGTAAACTGCTCGCTCAGCAAAGCGTACACTGCGCGAGATATTGATTTCAGAATTATGTTTAGCTAAGCAAAGTGAATAGAAATATTTGTAATATATTTTTAAATATTTGAATGGAAATTTTTCGCTCGCTGATGATAGGAAACAGATGTAACAGAAAATTGTTGTCCGTTTAATTTTTAAATCTAACTAAATATTTATAGAGTATTTTTTGATTTAATAGAAGTGGGAAAATTATATTAATAGTAATAAGTCACAAGTTCCTAGACTCTTAACTATTTTTAAATATTGTTTTAAACGATCTTTTATTTTTTCTTGTTCGCTTTACCTAGTCTTAAACAATATCTAAATTAATAGGCTTCTCTAAGAATTCTTTTCTTCCTGTGTAAATACCATTTATTTGCTTAATCCAACCTATAATTTGATTAGGTGTAATCTTCGCTGATTCCAGTCGGAGTCGGTTGCGTGCCAAGCCAAACCGAAAACTGGAACTGACCATAACTAGAGCCAATTGCTTGGGGCAGACCAAATCGAATATAGCAACTATATAAATCAAAAAAAGTTTAGCAGTTGAAAGCTGCGGAGTGAAAAGCTCTCTGCCAGTGCTTTTTGTTGGCTTTTTTTCGACGCACACAGAGCTTTAAGTAGCAACAGGAGTCCTTCAGTCAGCTGAGTTGGTCCTGCCCCCATTTATGTAGCTTTCTCAGTCTGCCTTTGTTTAATTTGCCACGTGTGGCAAAGCCCTGCAACAAAACTCACAAAAGAGTACGGAGACACGTTTCCAATGAATGACTTTATCCGAGTAAATGTGAATATCCTGGTACACACAATCATTACGTGGAGGGAGAGCCATAAGTGGGGCGAAGGAGCTGCCAGGAGCGTGTGAATAATGGCTAGATAAGTGCATAACTAAAGCAAGAGAAAAAAGTAGAAAATTACTTATTAAAATGATTGGTAATAATTTCAAGAATTTTTATGATTTTTTTATGATGTTCTTAAAAGACTTTTTAACAATTTAATACATAGATACATAGTTTGACATTTATTGGAATCTTAAATATCTTTTGCTGTTCAAAATGTTTTAGCTGTAAGAGTTTTGTTTTAAATTGATTTTTCAGAATTATTTATTTATTAGGAAATTCTACAAGTTAAAAACGATCATACAAACATAGTTTCCTTCATTATAATTAAAAATTATTCTTATTTAAAAACTATCCCCAGTTTAATTTCCGTTCTACAAATAAATGTTTTTATAACATTTTCAATTAATTATTTTTTGCTGTTCCATAGAAAGCCCTGATAAATATTTTCGTAGTGCAGCTAAATAATATTTATTTTTATTATTTCGTGATAGTTTTATATAATGGATCAAGTGTCATTTTATGATAACAATTAACTAAGAAACCAGTAAAGGAATTATTAATGTTTCTATTTAATTTTTAAAATGTACTCTTCGCTCTAATTCCGTTTTATAACGAATTCAATTCCAAAATTCAAACCCATATTATCAAAGAAACCAACATCCTTCCAGCGCATAAATATTTTGGAAATTTTCTGCATTGTTTTATTTTATTTTTTTTATTTTATTAATAATTTAGTAATTTTTTTCCGGAAATCCCCCATGTTGCCGCAAAAGCCCCAAATGATTTGTCCCGATTACAGCTTCCTAGAAGGGGCCTGCGATAGGTTAGTGACTCACTGCCGAAATCGATTCCACGCGCCCTTATCAGACCATGAGTGGGCCATAGAGATTATAATGCCGCATGACACCTCCATCAAACAAAAAAAAAACCAACCGAAAAAATATTGTCGAATCAGCGAAATCACAACTTGTTAGCCCCCCGAAGCAGTGCGAATCAATACGATTTTCTTTATCGGGCAGCCGTTTCGTGGGACAGTGACAAAGTGGATATGTGGCGGCAGGACAAAGTCGAGTTTTGTGGCCGCGTGAGTCAGTTAGCTGGAAAGTGCCTCATAACTGCGGCACTACTGAATTATACATAGATAAGGCCTCCTCGGGGTAAGTATCTCCCGTATCAGCGGCAGCAACGCTTTCGATGCTTCGCCTCGCGCCAAGAGCTTTTTGCCACGCTTAGAACTTTTTCGTGCTTTGGCGGGCAGTTGACGAGCTGCCTTCACGCCAAGCGGACGCGTAACGGGGCAACAATCGGCCCAACTACCCATAGTTTGTTGATAATCCAGCGCTCCCCTCCGCACCACCGTACACCGGACTGGCAGCCACAGTGACCTGAACAGTTTCCACAAAATCTGAAATTCGCGCAGCGAGCAAACTATGTGATAATCGCTTCTTTTCCGGACTTTTTCGCATCCTGCGTTTTGATTTTCCATTGTGCGATTTTCACGCGTGTGCCAGTGCTTGTGCGTGTGTTGGTGCGCAGGACATAAAAGCTCCCTTTTGTTGATACACGCAGTCCCTGGCAAGGCCATTGAACAGCTGGCAGTTCCTCAACTCGGCTACGCATACAAACCAAAACCAAAAACCCAAATCAAAAGCAAAGCCAAAACCAAAACCAAAACCAAAACTAGTTTTATAGTTGGATTTTTGAAATATTTATTAAAACCCACCGCCGCCACTCCTGCCCCTCTTCATACACAAAATAATTTATAAATAACAAATTGTCGGCTGCTTTGCTGATTGAATTCGTGCCGAAGAGACATCGAGAACGAGAGAAGAACCACAAAATGTCTTCCATGGCTGCCTTTGATCAGTTCAAAATTGGACTCAAGTAAGTTGATGACCATAATCGTCTTATGGGAGGTATTTACGGGGGAGAGAGGAGGAAAAGTAGTAAGGAAAATTAGTACAAGCCTGTCCCTTTTCGAGTTAACGAACAATTTTGCAATGTAATTACTTGAAAACGTTTAATTTGCTTTTGCCAAGAGGCAAATGAAAATCGTTCCAATTGCGCCAGGCACATGACATCAGCGCATTGTGTCATCCCAACTTAGGCACACTATATAATTAAATAGCACACCTCCGTATATACCACGGGCTATCTAGAGGCCTTGTGTAATTGTAATTGTAACTGACAAAATATTCAGTGTGATTTATGCCCACGATCTACAGCGGAACTCACGCATTGTATATCGGATCAAATTCCCAGTAACTCCTATCAATCGATAAGCTTTTCCTTGGAGCAACAAGAAACCATTTACGTCAACAATCCCCCTGGGACAATATTTATGCTCTGCAAATACCATTTTTTATGCTTTTCACGCAGCTGGGAGCACTGGAGAATTGCTTCGGTATTTCCGAGCAGATGTTTACAATGTCCTACCCCAGGGATAGCCTGTCCTTGCGGGAAACACGCATGCATATTTAATTATGTACGAGTCAACAGCAAAGAAGCAACGGACAGGTGGGCGTTGGGCGCCTAGGAAAAAATTCCCAGAAAATTACGTAGGAATAGTGCAAACAACAAGCCCCAGGAAAAAGTTACTCATTCATTGCTTTTTACGGAGAAGTAGGGGAAGAACCTTTAAATGTATTTTATGAATCTGAAGATATCTGTTATATGAATATCATTGTATCTTAATAGTTTCAAATGAATATCTTAATTATTTAACCTTGTTTTACCTAATTATAAGTTTCAGTAGTTACAAGCTATACTCAATAATTATGTGTACCAGCATCCATTTCACCGCAGGTGATCCCTCCTTTCGGGGGATTTTCTTCGTTAGATCGTAGTTCGTCTTCGCGATGAGCAAACATAGATACACAAAGAGCCGCACAGACACAGAGCAGCTGTCATTATGGATCCGCTTGGGGTCTTTGGCTCGTTCGCTTGCTCTCTCTCTTGTTTGAGGCCTTTTTGCCGACACTTAAACTGCGCAAATAATTAGGTAGCAAACTAGAATGGACCCCGGTCACTCCGCAGATGTCTGCGGGATGTATGTAAATGATTGTATTGTGTAAACCATAGTAAGTCCCACAGGGGCTGACTCACATTTCGGGCTGGTGTGCAAAAAATAAAAAGTGTTTGGCGTTTGGCAAAGAGAGGGAAGAGAATGTTGTATGAGATCAGCTTGATTTTGGTTTCGGCAGCCAACTGGTTCCGTTTCGAATCCGTTCATCTGATGATTTCATTAGGTTTCAATCGCCATAGAGATGGATTGTGGCGTATAGAATGTCAGGGCAGAAACGCTTTTCAATTTTTACTTTGCTATTGCGACCGCTTTATTTATTTGATTTTTTCGTGTAAGCGATAAGCTTCAGTGACAACTTTTATGAATTTATTGTATATATTGGGTTTGTTATAAAATTGCCTTCATTTCCACCCTGGTTTATAAAAAAGTACATATTTCCATTGATATGCATGTCTATTTGTGCACTTTAATGACGCAATATCATGAACAATTTTTTTAAACATTTCAATTCTGCATTCATTTGCATATTTTAATGGGTATTTTTTTTCCTGATTTATGCCAGCGAAACGGTTTGAAATGAATGAATTCACACAGCCCACGTTCCATCATTTTTTGGCATATATGAATTGTCAATTTCACGTACAATGTATATTCGATTTCTTTTCAATAAATTGGTTGCCCTTAAAGCCCAAACTTAAATTTGGCAATTCACAAATTGTTATTTATTGACTGAAATCAATTTAAGTCATTGGTTTGATCAATTGACACAGCAAACTCATCGCTGGGCAGCCAATTAACCTTCAGTTCCACACAATCTCTGCTGGGAATTCTTGGAGCTTCGAGGCACGTGCAAATATTTATTTATGTCGTTTAAATATATATCTTGGAAATTCTTTGTCAAGCGATCTGGTACAAGCAAGATAAATCTCGTTTGAAGTGATTTTCTTCTGGTTTTCTTGATTGTGCTCACCTAATTTAAATAGTTACATTTATGAATAACAAACAATGTGTTTTTTGAATCTTTAATAATTACAATATATATTTTGTATTAGTGCATCTGCTTCAAAACCCAGTCTACCTTTCTCTACAAATCTACTTAACCTTTGCATTTCATGTCCAAGTCTTGGCTCCAAATTTTCAACACTACTTTTTGGGTGTCCTTTGTGTAGAAAAACTACAGCTCTCTACACTTTTATCCACTATTTCTCGCTGAAGTTATACATACATGACATCCAATAAGAAAAGTCATACAAAAAAGTAGAGAAACCAAATCAAAAGTACCGATACCGATTTTAATAAGCATTCACAATGCTATTGGCTCGCTTAGCCCATGTGCTGCCGGGGCGATCCCTGCGCCTGCTGTCACAGACCGGAGGTCCTCGGCTCTGGAGCTCCGCCCAGAACTCGATCAAATGCAAGCCCCCGACGCTGTCACCTGTGGGCAGTGGGAAGTCCCTGCTGCCGAAAAAGGACTTGCAATCGCTGAGGATGAGGAAATATTCACGGGATCCAGACGATCGCGACCGTTCTCAGCTGGGCAGCCGAACCAGAGGACCCTCGCTCAAGGAGCGCATGATGGGTCCACCCAGCGAGAACGCCTATTCCATGGGCAAGGGAGCGGCAGCGGGAGCTGCCCTGATGGGTCTGGTGGGTCTCTGCTACTACGGACTGGGTCTGGCCCAGCAGCCCAGCATCTACGACCACTCGATGATGTGGTCCCAGTATGTAAGGGACCGCATCCACGCCACCTACGCCTACTTTGGGGCGTCTTGCGCCGTGACAGCGGCCTCTTCGGCTGCCATTTTCCAGTCGGACGCCATGATGTCCATGTTGACGCGCTCCGGCTGGATCGCCTCCCTAGTCACCTTGGGCGTTGTAATGCTGAGCGGGGCCCTGGCCCAGAGTATTGAGTACCAGCCAGGTTTTGGGCCCAAGCAGCTGGCTTGGGCCGCCCACTGTGCCATCCTTGGAGCAGTCCTGGCGCCCATGTGCTTTCTGGGCGGCCCCATCCTCATCAGGGCCCTAATGTACACTGGTGGCATTGTGGGCGCTCTCTCTACAGTGGCCGCCTGCGCCCCCAGCGAGAAGTTCCTGCACATGGGCGGACCCCTGGCCATTGGCCTGGGAGTTGTTTTTGCCTCCTCGCTGGCCTCCATGTGGCTGCCGCCCACAACAGCAGTGGGGGCGGGACTGGCCAGTATTTCCCTGTACGGCGGACTGATCCTGTTCAGCGGCTTCCTTCTGTACGACACCCAAAGGATCGTGAAGTCGGCGGAGCAACACCCGCAGCACAGCAGCACCCTCTTCGATCCCATCAACCACGCCATGGCCATTTACATGGATGCGCTGAACATCTTTATACGCATCGCCATTATTCTGGCGGGACAGGATCAGAAGAGAAAGTAGAAGCTAGAATCAAGACCGATTTGAGGATTTTTCATATGCAGTGTTTAAAAATTATTTGAGGAAGGAGAGCGAGATGTGGAAAGTGTAAAGGCAAATTCATGATGGGACTTAGTAGAATGGATTCGTAAATATTTTCAGTAATATATGATTAAAGTACGGCAAAATAATAATACAGAATACAGAGGATTTATTATAGTTATAAAGTCTTTCAGCATGGTTTTAAATAAGAGCAAACTTGAAGATACATATATAACTTCCCACAAAATTGACAGAGTTTCATTACTTCTTTCCACTTATGTATTTCCCCCAAACTGCATTGATGATGACCCAGAGACCTAATCCTCTCTGTCCAGCTGCTGTTTGCATTTCAAACTATTTATTGTTTTAAGATTTCTTTGAATTTCTGTATGCCTTTATTCCGAACGCTTTATTGCTGACATTGCGCATACGACGGGTATGACCGCGGCATAGAAATTCGTTTTGTGAAATTTTGTCGCTAGCATTTTGTGCTCGCCTTCTATCTGCCGCCCACACACACGCACACCAGCTTGTCTGTCAATTTCATTTAATTTTGCCGCATTTCTTTCTCTATTATTTTTCCTTTTTTTTTTCCTCCGAAAGCTTTTGTGTGGCGAAAATAATTTTTTTAAATGAATAAAGAATGAAAGAATTGCCGCGAGAAGTGCAAACATTCTTATATATTTATATGTGTGTGCTCCTAATATATATAATGTGGGGACGTTCTCAATGAATGAGTTTAAATTTTAAATCAGCTGCGAGTTGTTCGTTAAATACATTTACCCTATTAGGGTTAATAAAGTCCAAAATGTGTGATTCGATTATAGTCAAATGTAATTTAATTTGTGCTCTCTGATTTGCACATTGGATGATAATGTCCAGGAGATTTTAATGTCATTAATCAGTATTCTTGATTGATGGTAATTTTGTTATCATATTTATTCTCCTTAAATATTTACCTAAATGCGAGACAAATATTTTGAGTGCTCTGGAATTATCTGTACAAATTTTCTCCAACTTAAATGCCTGTCTTAAGGCCGCAGAATTTTTTAAGTTTGCACTTAATTGTCAACCCAAGCGTCCTTCAGCTGACTCCTTGACCTGTTCCAGCTAGGCGATCCCTTTCATCCCGTCATATCCTCGTGCCAATTGTGAGCTTTTGGCCTGCTAACCGACTCTGGTTCATTCATGGCGCCCAAGCTTTCATTCTGCAGTCCTCGCTGGGTAGCTTTTGCAGCCTTGCCAAGGTCGAGACGCACGCTCCCTAGATGGCCATGTAAAGTGTCCACAAATAGACGCCAAGTTTTTATGGCCACCCCGAGACGGAAATAAAATTATCGCTGTTTTATGCCTCTGGTTTTATGCGACGACCGGTAATCATAATTCCCCGTGTGTTGTGTCATCGTTTTCGAGAAACTAACTTGACCATGACTCGTCGGTCGTTCAGACAATATTTGATGTTTGTCCAGATAATACGCTCTATATTGTCTCCTATCGCGTGCCGGACCTGTACTGCGTCTAGCTGATAACGCCGCCGCCTTGTGCGCGGGAAATTTATTGATTCATCTGTGACATAAGCCCGACTTATCTCCCCGGCTCCCGCTCTTGGGTGCATGAAAACCCAAGTCAGCGTTCTCGAAGCCAGTCTGAAAAAATTCCTCTTACCCGCCTGATAAGGTATCACAGGCTTTTGTTTTTTGCCTATCTAATCTTACTTATTTATTGTGTCTATTGCTAACCCAGAGACATAGTTTTATAGTTTTAAATAAAGAATAATTTAATTGGAAATTACTTTTATGTAAACAATTATAAACGTTATCTTTCTTGGATCTTAGTATTAATATAATATAATTAATATAATATAATATAATATAATATAATATAATATAATATAATATAATTAATCACAATATGTGAGGTCGCTTGTGTATAATACATTTTCTGGGAAACGCCATCAAATAACATCATCAAATATTTTTGACATACAACTTGTTTAGTATTAAACACAAGAGCAATACGCTAAAAAATTCTACCATATAGTTTTACAATAATTTAAAAATCGGCTTATAATAATCTTTTGGTCTCTTTAAAAATCGCTTAAAGTTTATTTACCTTTAAGTCGATGGTATTTTTTGGGCTGCTGTCGTCACTTGTTGCTAATAAGCAGCCGAATATTTTCCTTTTCAGTGTAAGCAAAAATCTCTTGTTTATTTTGCTTTAAATTTATCGCCATAGCGGCCAAAAATAACACATAAATCAGTTGGGACACACAAGATCATTTAGCAGATACATTCTCTCGGTCTCTGCGGAAACTACGGAAAAAGAATCGGAACATAAAAATTTGTAGCAGCACTTAATGGTCGGCAAGCAGCAAATTCAAGGCTGTAATATGCTATGTAGTTTGTTTATTTTTTGTTTAATAAAAATAAAATTAACCATGGCTCCCGTGAGCTTTTCATGTTTTCAAAAACTGCTCAATGGTCAGTGGGTGCGTTCCAGGACCTCCGATTGAGAAATAGGCTTGCCGCACGCAAGCCTCGTATTAGGACACAATCTTTTATGGCCACGGCAGACCCGTCATAAACATTATTTATATTGACTTTCCCTCTTTTTATAGGTGCCGACCATTAGCTTAAGCGCTCCCTTTCCATAGCCAGTTCCATGGCAAAGTTCAAGGCCAAGGCCCCTTACCATACAGTCCCGTTCAACTTGCTCCGGATGTATTATTCACATCATGCGTTGGGGCTTTGGCTACCATCTTGGCCGAAAAAATGGGCAACAGCTCATTTTGGCTATTAATAAACATAAATTTTGATATATATTTCGCTGCCCTTGGTCTGGCCCCAGCTGCTGATGACATTTGCAAACAACGGCAAACCGGCAGACGGGGGAAAACAAAGAGATATAGCCGGGTTTATCTCTGCTCTCTTCGACAAATTGGAACTTACGTACGAATTAATTAAAAGTTAAAACACGTTTCGTTGGCGGGGTGAGCTCACAGATGCCATCGAAACTATTCTGCTTTGCATCATTCAATCAAAAAATGGAAATAATGACAGAAACGGTTTTATTTTGTGTACATGACTTGGCCATTATGGCAGGCGATAAACAAAGGCCTCCTCGGCATGGGGATCCGAACATTTTGGGAGGAAGTGCGAGTGCTTTGGCTCGCACTCTGGTGAAATTCGAAAACATTTTGGGCACCTTATCACCCCCCCGGGATTTATATTTATACAATTAAAAATATCACCTTAGTTTATATAGGTTAAAAATCTCACCTCAGTGTATAGAGGTTAAAAACATGACACCTCTATCTATTTTGAAAATAATTAATCTGTAAACATTTGGTGTAGTTTTGGGTGCTTTGCCAAAAGTTTAATGCCTACAATCAAGCTGGGTGATTATTTTTGGGCAATTCGGGTTATACAGGCTAAGGGATTCCTATAAAAACAGATATAATTCTCTGAATCTGTTACAAAACTATAAACAAGTTACGATTACCTTCTTTTTAAGCATTAAAACACTTGAGGAGGTCTCGACTTTGCTCTTGAACTTGCGCCGCTCGCCAGTTGAAGGACTCTTACCAATTTATATAAATAAAGTAAACCAACCACATTTCACCTAGTTACGATTGCCTTGCCACAGGTTTAATACACTTTTCAATTTCAATGGCCTTCGCCCTTGATTTTCTACACTTCAAGTTGAACGACTTGCACAACTCAAAAAATTAACCGAATTCTGTTTGGTTTGCGCTTTGTTTATCTTTTGATAGCAGGGCGCGTCGGATTTTCTGTTTGAACGCTACCCAGAATAAATAAGCCGAAAACAAAAAATCATAGGCAGCAAGTATCAAATAAATATGGCGAGCTGATTTCATGTGAATCGCGGCGAATCGAGAGCGGAGAGTGGAGTGGGTTGCGATAAATGGCGCACACCTGGCCCGCCGGGCGAGAGCTGATAAAAAATTAGTGTTATCAGCAGAACGCTAAGCGGAAAAGACATTCCCATCAATATCAGTGGAGCTGACGTCGTTTATTGTCTCTGATTAATGGCCGCAAATACTTATTTTTCACTGATTGGGCTTAAGTCCTGCGGAAGGGGCAGTAAATGGGAATCAACTCTTGGTACCTGAAGTCTTCTAAGCCCTGTATTTACTTTGCTCTCTCCCGCAGAATGGTGGACTTCAAGGTCCAGCAACGCCGCTACAGGACCAGCGAAAAGACTGTCGTCAGCACCACCTATGGCCCCATCAAGGGCGTCAAGCGGAAGTCCATCTACGGCCAGTCCTACTTCAGTTTCGAGCGGATTCCCTTCGCCAAGCCACCCATCGGGGAGCTGCGCTACAAGGCCCCGCAGCCCCCAGAGGTCTGGACGGAGGTCAAGAGCTGCACCTCGCAGGGACCGAAGCCCCTGCAGAAGCACTTTGTCTTCGAGATGACCGACGGCTCCGAGGACTGCCTCTACCTCAATGTTTACACAAAGAATGTAAGTGGAATTTCTTTGAGATTCTTTCTTAGATTTTATATGGAGCTTTTTAAGTAATGGCAAATTAATATTAAATGTCGTATCTACCCCTAGTTATATCCCACCAAACCAATGCCTGTGATGGTCTGGATCTATGGCGGTGGCTTTCAGTTTGGCGAAGCCTCGCGGGAATGCTACAGTCCTGATTATCTGCTGCGCGAGGATGTAGTAGTTATTTCTATTAACTATAGACTAGGACCCTTGGGTGAGTCTTAATTTTGTTCAGCACAACTTCATACTTATTAATGCCATAATATGAATTTATTTAGGATTCCTGTGCATGGACGATCCCGAGCTGGATGTCCCCGGCAATGCCGGCCTCAAGGATCAGGTGCTGGCCCTGCGCTGGGTCAAGGCGAATTGCTCCCGTTTTGGAGGAGATTCGGCAAACATAACCATTTTCGGGGACAGTGCGGGAAGTGCCTCGGTCCACTACATGATGATCACCGAACAGACCCGCGGTTTGTTTCACAAGGCCATCTGCATGTCGGGAAATACACTCTCACCCTGGGCAGTGACCCCGCAACGGAATTGGCCCTACCGCCTGGCGGTTCAGGCGGGCTACACGGGGGAGAACAACACACGGGATGTGTGGGAGTTTCTGAAGAACGCCAAGGGATCTGAGATTATTAAGGCCAACGGAGAACTGTGCATCGACGAGGAGAAGAAGGAGCGCATCGGATTCTCATTCGGGCCAGTGATCGAGCCCTATGTGACCAGCCACTGTGTGGTGCCCAAGAAGCCCATCGAAATGATGCGCACCGCCTGGAGCAACAGCATACCCCTCATACTGGGCGGCGTCTCCAACGAGGGCCTCCTGCTGTACTCCGAGACCAAGACGAATCCCAAGTGTCTCAACGAGCTGGATGACTGCCGTTTCGTGGTGCCCATCGAGCTGAACATGGACCGAGATAGTGCCCTGTGCCGGGAGTACGGCGATCAGCTGAGGCAGTGCTACTACGGCGATAAGACGCCGAGTCTAGACACCCTGCACGAGTACCTTCAGGTGGGTTGTACTCTAATCTTTCTTAGCACAGCTGGGGTGTACTTTAAGGGGTCTATATAGAGTGTTTAAAGAATTTACATAGCATGTTTGGGGTTTAAGATGCTTTACTTTACTATCACTGACTTCTCTCTTAACCATTCAACTTTCAGATGGTCTCACACGAGTACTTCTGGTTCCCTATCTACCGCACAGTATTGTCCCGCCTGCTGTACGCCTCCGGGGCGCCGACTTATCTGTACCGCTTCGACTTTGACTCGAAGCACTTCAACCACCTGCGCATCCTGAGCTGCGGCAAGAAGGTGCGTGGCACGTGCCACGGCGACGATCTGTCCTACCTGTTCTACAACTCGCTGGCGCGCAAGCTGAAGAACCACACGCGGGAGTACAAGTGCATCGAGCGGCTAGTGGGCCTTTGGACGCACTTCGCCGCCTGTGGGAACCCCAACTTTGATCCGGAGCAGCCCGATTTGTGGCTGCCCGTGGAGCCGGCGGCCGTCGAGAAACACCAGCTGAAGTGCCTTAACATATCCGACGATCTGAAGGTGATCGACGTGCCCGATATGCGCAAGCTGATGGTCTGGGAGAGCTTCTTTCGGCGCGATGAGCTGCTATAAGGATCAAAGGGGGGATCCGACTAGATTAAATCAGTAGCTTTACCTGATTAGGGGAGGTTCGAACTATGAGGCCAAAATCATAAGAGGGGAGTGTAATCTATTTAACACATACTGGAATTGTTGGGAATATTACGAATATTTCCCAAACCGTTGTTCAAAGAGGGAATCTTCCACAAGTGTTTCCTACAAGTTTTAAATAAAATCGGTCCTTGTCTGGTTTTTATTTAAATACGTATATAGTTTTGTACAAGTTTATGTCCCGTAATTCCTAGACTAAATACGAATTTAAACCAATTTGCATTCGTAGAGTACAAGATTATTACACTTAGGAATACGAAAATTACAACTTGAGAGCTCAGGTTTCCTGAATATAAATATTATCGAAACTATTGATAGATTACAGCTCCCTGGATTTTTATAAGTAAGACGAACCACCCTGAAACTTCACGATTCTGACAGCTTTATGTTGAAGCCTCTGTTTAAAACAAGGCGAAGCCTAGCTTTTGGCCTGAAATCAAGAGAGTTTATTGTTGTTAAGTTTGCCAACGTGGAGGAGATCCTAGTTAGGTGTGTTAAAGTTCATCCGCCTCTCGGATCGGATCTGTAGTGTAAGCAGGCCGTTTATAAGTGTAGTTATGAGTGTGAAAAACGTCGCAACTAAAGTACCTTCTATGAGAAACTACCAAACCAACTAAACCAAACTAAACTAAGCCAGGCAGCCAAGGATTCTGAGCTAAGAACTTGTATTTAACGTTCCTTTATGTCTCGCTGATGTCTAAAACAAGCCAACACACACACATATATCAAACGTATTTTGTACGACCCACTCTATTCGAGATCGCTTTAAGTCCTCGACACAAATTCGCTTTAAGGTTCCATTCTTTTCTTCCATCGCTTGACGACCGCACACGTTTACAAAGAGGAAGGTTTTTTCCATTTGTGTTTCAAAAAATATATATATATATTTAAATGAGAAAACGAGTTAACCGTAACCAACTTATTTATATTCGTAGCCTAAGTCTTTTAGATATTTAGCCTTTTGTATGCATAAGTTGTTTTGGTAAAATGTTGTTTTTGAACAAACAGAGAACCTGTCCAAGTTTTACATCATTTATATTATACACAACAAGCGAATAAAAACTAAAACTAAACAACTAAACGGAAAACTGATAAGGGGAGGAAGTTTTTTGAGTGTGCACAAAATGTTAGGAGTAAGTCGGCTAGTTGAAACTAGTTTGTCTAAGAATTCTCTATGTATCCGAGTCTGTTGGAAACCAAATGTTTTCTCAAAAATCTTCAAAGTCTTGTGATGAATTTGAAAATGTATAAATCCATATTTTATTAAAAAAAAACAGAGAATAAAAAGCAAAGAAAGTTCAAGATAACAATAGGCTTTGAATTACCTATTAATATGGGAAAATACGATGGGCTGCTCTTACGAAATTGAGGCACTTTAGTCTCGCGCGAAGCCAAGATGTTGCCCCGCCGGTGTTCACCCTTGGGGATTTCGTGAATCAGTGTATATGTTATATAGAACCTTGCCGAAATCCGCCAACTCAACATGGGGCTGCAATTCTATTATCACGTCCATAAAACTTCCTATAACATAGTAACATAGGCCTGCGTCACACTTTTTCGTCTGGTTCTCATGTGAGTTATCAGACAAATAAAATGGGCACAAATTATCGCATATGCGTTGATGCGAAAACTGAACACAAATTGCAAGATCAAATAAAGCGTGACTAATTCGTTGCTAATTTGAACCTTTATTATTTTCCCCTCTTGGTTTTGTTACGCTGATTAACTCTAATAATTGTATAATACCACATACATATATTACTGCGAGTGACTGTCGGAGCTTTGCCATCGACATTCGATTGATCTGGTCGGCATAATGCAGGCCATTGTGTCATTAGCTGTGAATCAGCTGCTAAGTGCTAATAGTTAGTGCAATCTATAACACTTTACCGCCATAGTTTTCCTATTTCTGATCAGTTTTATTTGGGACACCGAGCACTACAAGTCGACATGAACACTGCATTGAATATATTCCTATTAATAAGGTGCGTTAGCTGAAACTATATGGAAATACATAATCTTTTTCTCTTAGTTTCTACTTCTTGGCCGTCACTCTGCACCTGGTTTGGTGCGATGATGTTCCCTCAGCTGAGGCAGACATGGTGATAACCCAGAGTGAGCCACAGCACTCCACACCCGATGACTTTGATGTTTGACCCCCGTTTTCGATACCAATAGAACCCCATAAAGACCCATTATGGGCAAATAAATAAATTATCTATCAGCAGCGCAGACAAGGCTTTTCTTTATTGACACATGTCAGTGGCATTATTTCGTGGCCAAAGTCAAGTTCATTGTCACGAGAATGGTTAAAGTTGAGCTTTACTCAGTTAGCACTGAGAAAAACGGGTTGTTAGTATAAAACGCTTTGAGAAAGCTCTACTCAGTTCATAAAGTATAAACTACATTAAGCAAAAAGTTTTCGAACATATATTCACTCTATTTCTTTAGTGTATATATTATGCATTACCCACGGGGGCTATGCACTCATTAAGCTCAGGCAACAGTTAGAAATCGTTAATTACCCAAGTCCAAGCTCAGTTTCAAGGTAAACTGACAGTTCTTATGGCTGGAACATTCAAATTCAGAGCTTATGTAACTGTGATCATTCATGAGCTTGTGAGTGTTCAAGCATTCAGCTTTTTGCCTTAGCTTCTATAGCTTTTCTGATTTAAGTTTTACAGAGTCGAGAACCTGAAGCTTAGAGAGTACAACAGGTATTTGGGAGATAGTAGAGAGCTAAAGCAGCTGATCCAGGTGAGCAGCATTTCCGCTGTTCAAACAAACCCAGAGAGAGACATATAGAAGATATAGTAATCGCAAGTCCACCGATCGCGGGTCAGTTGGTGCGGTCTGCTCGGGTAGAGCGGTTTATTTCTTCGGTTCCGCGTCGCTACGAGACTCCCGATCGTTTTCCCAGCCGGTGTTGTAAACTTGCTTAACTGGGACTTTGCTGTGACACTTTCTCCGAATCTCGGCGCTCGTAGTCGAAGCGTGCATAGCTACAGATAGCCAGTGTGTGTTGGGTGTTCGTGAAAAGTGTGTGCAGAGTGTTGTGTGTTGGGAAATCCGGACCCACGAAATGGCCACGCGATGGATGGATATAGTGAAGCTGACCTTTAAGTAAGTTTTCCCATTTTTCCCAGTTTTCCACATGCTCAGTTTACCTCTCTCTCTTTTTCTCTCGTGAAGCGTTAAACGGTTTTCTGTATTTTAAGGTCTCGCGTCTTGGGTGTTGCAACAAATTCGCCTCGCATGCAAACAAATGCATTCGAAGGCACTGAGAGAATTTTGACTATTTGATATAATTTATAACATGTTTTTGAGCTTATTTTTAATATGTTAACGAAATTTAAATTTGAAAATGAGTAATTGGTATTACAAAAAACTAAGACATTTACGAAGGAATTGTTTATTACATTTTCTTATTCAGGGAGACTAATTTTAAAATATTTTTTTGTTCCTAATTTTATTCACTTGTACCTCTACTTCGTTGGTCCATTAGAATTTATCGATTGGCGTTTTCTTATTGATAGTTATTAACTTATCTTTAGCTTATATTATGTTTACAATATTTACATTCGGACCATCTGACAACGTATCGACCATGATCTTTGTGATCGAAGGGCAACAGCTTCTTTAAGATTACTTATCCAAGGCTTAATCTAGCAGGTTCTAAATCGCCTGTTCAAGGCCAAAACTTATCAATCATTGTCAAACTATCGGCTTATATTATAGGGCTGACTGTAGTTAGGGGCAACCATCTTATTAATTCCTGCAGTAGTATTAATATTTCTTATAGCCGTATCACTTACTTGCGAGGAGCCCAATGTTTTATACTATATGTCATTATTTATTTTATGAAAATAATTGTACCTGGTAAAAGCATCAATGACAACCAGGAGATGCTTTCTCTTTGAAATTATACTCGGTATAAATCTCAAAATTTTGTTCTCATTTCTAGACAACAGGTGCATACAAAACAATAATACTCGTCCCGGTTCTTTCGACATACTAGTCCACTCCAATATATCATCTCCCCTACCCTTTTATTGCCGTTCATGTAATTTCTGGCAGCTTTCTCACAATTCATTCCATTCCCTTCCTCCTTCTCTTTACAAAGGTTTTCTTCCATCATAAAACGTGGTGTTATCTTGGATCTTGACAGGTTATCAAGTGAAATACTATCAACTGCTCCCATTACGGTCGTCTTCATAGTTTTCGAAAAGTTTGTCTTTAGGCCAAAGCGATTTTTAAATCGTTAAACGTACTTTTTAAATTACGTGTTCAATTCTAGCGATTAAAAGGGAAGAATCCTTTGATTTAGAACTTACTGTTGCTGTTCCTATAAACTAATTGAACATTCATTATCTTTAGCGAGTCTCGACCTACATATTAGTAGTGCTAATATTTTGTCATCAAATATATTTAACTTAACATATGCTTTCACAGCGCCCCAAATCGACAATGTTTGTCGATATCAAATAAGCTTACAAATAGAAATATATTTTCTCGTTTCACCTCGCAATCCTCAGACTTCGAGCTGTTGAATCTTGCCAAGTTCTCTGATCCAGATTCCTCCTTATCCAGTGCCGACCTGGTTGAAGCTCTATGCTTGGGGCATTGCTGGTACTTATGGTCCGACCCAAAGCACTAGAAACAAACCCCTTTCGGCCTCTTGGATTGCCCGCACGCTCTTGGGACTCCACCAATTTTGTTTGCTGCGCCGACTTCGAAACTTGAATTTGTCGAAGATCACAATTTTGTTTTGTCGCCTTCTCAGACCCTTCCAGAATTTCCTGATATGCCGCCACTCGATCACAACGCTGCAAGTCCCCACTCGCCATATCAGAACTTTTCTGAATTTCGTCACAAGCCGCAATTCGAACACAACGTTGTGCCGAGCAGCCGAAATATCAAAAAGTTCTATGACTTCTCCAGACGCACATGCTCAATTTTGCCACTGATACCAGCACGCCGCCCGCTCTCGAAATTTCTGCTACTTTGGGCGAGGTTTCATCCAGGTTCAAGTCCTCCAGGTTGCGCTTCTCCAGTTTGGTTGATTCCTAAATGTCCATTACGGATTATCCCGCTGTACGCAGTTATAAAAGGTGGCGTCTTCTTCCAAAGACACGTTCTCTCGGTCCAGGATAGCTTTCAGGTCAACTCTCGTCCTTTTCAATATCTCACTTTATCTCATCACCAAGGTGTTCTTTTTTATACGGGGGTTACCTCACACCTTTCCTTAATTTTATTAAATCTAAAACTTTAAAAGCCTATAAAATGTTAAGCAAAGGGTTTAAACAAAATATTTTAAAGCAGGATACTTCGTTAATATTATTTCTTTGGTTCACGTATTTTTAATAAATTTTTTTAATATTTTTTTTTTAATCTATAATCTAGTTTTTCAAATGTTAGGATAATAAGTTCAGTTTTTTCAACTCTTCTATAAGAGTACTTCTCCTTACGGCGGACACTTTTTGGATTTTTTAGTTTTCCAGAATCTCTTATTTATCAATTCCTTGCAGATCGTTGGAGTATATTCTATCCTTTGGGTAGTTCAGAGTTCTGTGTTCGTATATTTAAGCAGTTTTTAGCCTGTCCTCTGTCTTTTTCTTGTATGAGTATGTTGCTTATTTTCTTGCTTTGCATAAATTTAATGATGGTGTTTCTCTATCTTTTTCTGCTCATTGCTGTCCATTTTCATCGCCCTTGGTTTTTCAGCCCGAGATTCAGCAGTGTTTCCTATGTTGCGCCCCTCCTTAGAGATGTTGTTGTTGTTTTTATTGTTTGCCCTGATTTGTGTTTGTATTTTGGCACGTTTTCGCAGGCTTATTAGCAGCTTTTCGGGCAGTTAGTATTTTTATATACAATTGTGTTAATTGCGTGTATCTACATTTACTTTTTATTTATTTGCCCACATTTGCCAGGGAATTGAGAGGCTCAAAGAGTAGGTTAGGTCAGTTTAAAAAGTTTTTATTAAATCATAGTAACACCCGATTTATATAGTAAAGAACGAATTAAAGTATGTATAAAAATTAAGGGTATTTCATGTCCATCGTCATAAAGAGTACATAAACTTAACTCAATCATTAAATTTTGCTCCTCGTTAACTGCCTTAATAATCTCTGATACTCAACTAAATAAATGGATAATATCCTTACACGTTGTCTATACTATAGTGATCACAGGCTTTGTATATATACGAAATTAAGCTCATTCGCTCGGATTTCTTACGGTATTTTAGTAAGCTTATTTTTAATTTTCTCCACTTATTTTTGCACTTTCAGGTTCCTTAAATTTAAGTATGAGCAGCGCAAGTTGGCCACAGCCATATACTCCGTGGTAAGGACAAAGCTGGGACCAGTGCGCGGAGAGAAGAGGAACACGATATGGGGAGGAAGCTACTACAGCTTCGAGAAGATCCCCTTTGCCAAGCCGCCGCTGGGAGAGCTGCGATTCAAGGCTCCGGAACCAGTGGAGCCTTGGGGTCAGGAGCTGGACTGCACCACGGCGGCTGAGAAGCCTTTGCAGACACACATGTTCTTCGGGAAGTTTACTGGCTCAGAGGACTGCCTATACCTGAATGTGTATGCGAAAGATGTAAGCTTGAACAGTCCTTGATCTTACAGTAGTTAAAATTCATTCTTTCAGCTGCAGCCCAACAAACTGCGCCCTGTGATGGTTTGGATCTACGGTGGAGGATTCCAAGTTGGCGAAGCCTCTCGCGACATGTTTAGTCCGGATTTCTTTATGTCCAAGGATGTTGTTCTAGTCACCGTAGCCTATCGACTCGGAGCTCTGGGCTTTCTCAGCCTGGATGATCCTCAGCTGGATGTGCCGGGCAATGCTGGTCTAAAGGATCAGATCATGGGCCTGCGATGGGTGCAGCAGAACATAGAGGCCTTCGGTGGAGATCCCAAGAATGTCACGCTCTTTGGAGAGAGTGCGGGAGGGGCTTCAACCCACTTCCTTTCCCTAAGTCACCAGACCGAGGGCCTCATCCACAAGGCCATTGTAATGTCGGGCAGCGTCTTGTGCCCTTGGACACAGCCACCCCGCAACAATTGGGCCTATCGTCTGGCCCAGAAGCTGGGATACACTGGTGAGAACAAGGACAAGTCAATCTTCGAGTTTCTGAAAGCCGTGGGATGGTGGTGAAATTGTGAAGGCGTCTGCCACCATACTGAGCAATGATGAGAAGCACCACCGCGTGCTCTTCGCCTTCGGGCCTGTTGTGGAGTCCTATAGGACGAAACACACGGTTATCGATAGGCCAGCCCACGAATTAATGCAGAATCCCTGGAGCAATCGGGTGCCCATGATGTTTGGGGGCACCAGCTTCGAGGGACTGCTCTTCTATCCTGGTGGGTTCAATGCCTGAGACTTGCCTTAATTGAAATGATACATTTTCTTCTTTCTTCACCAGAGGTCTCAAGGCGTCCTGCCACTCTCGATGAGGTGGGCAACTGCAAGAACCTGTTACCCAAGGACCTGAGTCCAAGTTTGGACAAGAAGCTGCGCGAGAACTATGGTCTGCAGCTAAAGAAGGCGTACTTCGGCGACGAGCCCTGCAACCAGGCCAACATGATGAAGTTTCTCGACCTGTGCTCCTACCGCGAGTTCTGGCATCCCATTTACCGGGCCGCCCTGGCCCGAGTTCGGCAAGCCAGTGCCCCCACATACCTCTACCGCTTCGACCACGACTCCAAGCTCTGCAACCCCATCAGGATTGTGCTGTGCGGTCATCAGATGCGCGGCGTGTGTCACGGCGACGACCTGGGCTACCTCTACCACAGCATGCTGTCGCACCAATCCGCTCCGGACTCTCCGGAGTACAAAGTGATTACCGGCATGATCGATGTGTGGACGAGTTTTGCCGCCAACGGAGATCCCAATTGCGAGAGCATCAAGGATCTGAAGTTCGCGCCCCTCGAGGATGAAAACGATTTCAAGTGCCTGAATATAAGCGAGCATTTTAAGTATATGACGCTGCCGGAATTGAAGAAAATCGATTCTGTGTGGAACGGCTTCTATGCGCCCAACCAGTTGTAGATGCAGTGCATCTGGGCGGTTCTAATAACTTTAGCTGTCTCAAGTCCATGGACTTGGATGATCTCAAATTGTGTAAATAAACTGTACAAACATTTCATCAAAAAACAAGAAGGAATCTATCTTCGTTACGCCGAAGTTTGTATTCCCTTGCAGCTAACAATTGCATCATTATGAATTAATTAAGTTTGATCAAATGAAAAGAAAACCTAACAGGAACTATATCAAAAATGTATACAAAATTTGGTTTTAACGTTTACCCATCATACTATGCTTAAAGTTTTACATTTTCACTTTTAGATTCACAGTTTTACATTTTTCTCTAAAACAACGATCGTTTCTATTGCACCTTAATGATGTAATCATCCGATTTGCATAAAATTAAACCGGAAATTCTGAAATAATATAAAATGTCTACATATCTGAGCAGATAAAAATATGTTAAAAAACAGCGAATTAAAAGTTAGGTTCTAATACATTTTCTGAACATTTCAATGGCAGTTATAAAATATAGTCGTCCGGTCCGACTTATAGCAAGTGCATATTAGACTATCTGCAAAGATTCATTCCGATAGCTTGAAATCTGAGAGACTAGTTTGAGTAGAAACGGACAGACGGACATGGCTAGATCATCTCAGCTTTTAGATGCTGATCAAGAATGTATACACTTTATAGGGTCGAAAATGTCTCATTCACTGCGTTGCAAACTTCTGACTAAAATAATACCCTGCAAGGGTATAAAAAGAACAAAAATTCGAAGAAAGTTCAAGATAACAACAGACTTTGAATTACTTGTCACGCAATTAATATGGGAAAATACTGGGCTGCTCTTACCAAACTGAGGCACTTCAGCCTCAGACGAAGCCAAGATGTTGCTCTGCCGGTGTTGACCCTTGGGGATTTCGTGAATCAGTGAGTATATCTTATATAGAGCAAAGGCGAATCAGTTGCTAAGTGCTAATAGTTAGTGTAATCTATATCATTTTACCGCCCATTCTATCATATCTTATCCTATTTATCCGTTTTATTTGAGACACCGAGCACTACAAATCATCATGCATTAAATATGTTCCTATTAATAATAATAATAATAATAATAATTTTAGCTAGAACCTTAGAAATACATAATCTTTTTCGCATAGTTTGTACTTCTTGGCTGTAACCCAGAGCTAGCCCCAGCACTCCACTCCCGATGACTTTGATTTTTGACCCCCGTTTTCGATACCAATAAAACCCTATTAAAGCCCATTATGGGCGAATAAATAAATTATTTATCAGCGGCGCAGACAAGGCTTTTTTTTATTGACACATGTCAGTGGCATTGTTTAGTTGCCAAAGTCAAGTTCATTGTCACGAGAATGGTTAAAGTTTGTCTTTACTTCAGCACTGGGAAAAAGCTCAACTCAATTTATTACATTACTCAAAGTGTTATTTAAATAAATATTCAATCTATTTGTTGATATTATGCATTATGCGCGGGGGCTATGCACTCATTAAGCTCAGGCAACAGTTAGAAATCGCTAATTGGCCAAGTCCAAGCTTAATGCCAAGGTAAACTGTCAGGTGTTATGGCTTGAACATTCGAATTCAGAGCTTGAGTAACTGTGATCATTCATGAGCTTGTGAGTGTCCAAACATTCAGCTTTTTGCCTTAGCTTCTATAGCTTTTCTGATTTAAGTTTGAAAGACTCAAGAACTTGAAGCTTAGAGAGTACAACAGGTATTTGGGAGATAGTAGAGAGCTAAAACAGCTGATCCAGGTGAGCAGCATTTCCGCTGTTCAAACAAACCCAGAGAGAGACATATAGAAGATATAGTAATCGCAAGTCCACCGATCGCGGGTCAGTTGGTGCGGTCTGCTCGGGTAGAGCGGTTTATTTGTTCGGTTCCGCGTCGCTACGAGACTCCCGATCGTTTTCCCAGCCGGTGTTGTAAACTTGCTTAACTGGGACTTTGTTGTGACACTTTCTCCGAATCTCGGCGCTCGTAGTCGAAGCGTGCATAGCTACAGATAGCCAGTGTGTGTTGGGTGTTCGTGAAAAGTGTGTGCAGAGTGTTGTGTGTTGGGAAATCCGGACCCACGAAATGGCCACGCGATGGATGGATATAGTGAAGCTGACCTTTAAGTAAGTTTTCCCAGTTTTCCACATGCTCAGTTTCCCTCTCTCTCTTTTTCTCTTGTGAAGCGTTAAACGGTTTTCTGTGTTTTGGGGTCTCGCGTCTTGGGTTTTGCAACAAATTCGCCTTACATGCAAACAAATGCATTCGAAGGCACTGAGAGAAATTTAACTGTTTGATATGATTCATAATTGGTCACATTACATGTTTTTGAGATTGCTTTCATATATTTAAATATTTCGAGAATTTTATTAATGAATCAGTGATTAATATTAACAAAAACTAAGACATTTACGATGGAATTAATTACATTCAATTTTATGTTTTTGATTGAAATATGTGGTATAATTTGGGGAAGTTAATTTTTTAGGTTTCCTTTTATATATTTGAGAAAATTTCCACAATTTAATATCTAAATGGATGTTCGGTATTACCGCAAACGAAATGGAAACGATTAATTAAATGCCGATATTTATACGTTGCCTTTAAAGGTATAACATAATTTGAAGTACTAATTATACTTTCGGGATTTAAAGCTTTTAATAATAAATAACACATTTACACATTGCAATTCTCAAAATTGTAAATTATTTGTTACCAACAACAATAATAAAGTGAATTATTAAATGCTTTATATTAGCAAAACCCAACATTAAACATGGAATATAATTATATAGAGTTTCTATGATACATTAATTTAACAACATTATATATTATGATATAAATTATATATAATTATGATTAATTCATTATACATAATTATTTACGTTTAAAAGGACTTGGCGTGTTAATTTGTTTTTGTTTTTCTCTGTGCTCACTACCCACACTCATAAACAAATGTGCCATGTGTTGGTGAAATTGTTGTGAAACTTTGCTGTTTGTTTTGTATTTTTTATGAGTATGTTGCTTGTTTTCTGTTGTTTTGCATAAACTTAATGATGCTGTTTCTTCTTCTTCTGCTCATTGCTGTCCGTTTTGTTTTCATCGCCTTTTGTTTTTCGCCCGTGATTCAGCGATGTTTCCTCTGTTGCGGCATTCGTTAGGGATTTTGTTGTTGTTTCTATTGTTTGCTCGGATTTGTGTTTGTATTTTTTGCACGTTTTCGCAGGTTTATTAGCAGTTTTTCGGGCAGTTAGTATTTTTAACATAAATTATTGCACAGCCACACACAATTGTGTGTTAATTGCGTGTATCTATATTTACTTTTTATTTATTTGCTCACTTTTGCCAGGGGAATTGAGAGGCTCAAAGAGTGGGTTAGGTCAGTTTGGAATGTTTTTATTGAGTCATAGTAACAGCTGATATTAAAAGTCAAGAAAGTATCGAAGTATAAAAATTGTAGTTTAATAAAAGTGCACTTTCAATTATTTTTCATCGTCATAAATCATTTAATTTTTCTCCCCGTTAACTGCCTTAATAATCTCTGCTACTTAACTTAATAAATGGATAATATCGATACACGTTGTCTATACTATAGTGATCACAGACAAGTTAATTGAGGCTTTGTTTATACGCGGAATTAAACTGATAAGCTCCTAGGGTACAGGGTTCATTTCACTTTCAGGTGATATAAAATTTCTGCTCGCTGGGCATGACATGGCAGGTTTACGCTAAACATTTTGTCTAGTTAAAGTTTTCTCTAGTCGATTAATAATGCATAAACAAATGATCAATTCTAGATTTTTTTCTGGTGCTTGAATGAATTTAGTGGTTGATAATTATTCAAGTATTAGTCATTCCATATGTGCAAATCGGCAACTGGCTTAGCAACTTTATTGAACCCTTTTTACAAAAGTTTCACATATTTATAACTTGTTTAATAATGTGCTTATATTATTTTAAATTTAAAGCAATCTTTTAAATTATGAGCGGGTTTTTTAGGGTCAATAAAAAAATATTGTGAGTTTAAGCTGAGAAGTGTTTGAAATTAAAATCTTTATTTTCATTTTTTATTTCCATAATTATATGGTGAAAGGAAAATTTTTATTTCTTTTGAATAATAATAAAGCCAGCGACTGGTTTTATTTTTATACATTTAAGTAAGCTAATTGCAATCAAATATAAATATATATATAAACTCGTTAATCAAAGTGTAGCTAAATTGTAATCAAATTGTGGCAAACATTTGTGCACTTGTAGGCATTTCTTTATCTTGGTGCTTGGCGATTGCCGGACCTAGGTACTTACTGATATGAAGCCACTTGTGAGTTAGTCACTTTAGGTTAGTCCATGAGCAAAAGTTAAACTTTGGATTGCTTTTTTTCACATCAAACGGGCTGGGCTTTGGGTCAAGCGTGGCAATTAGCACAGCTACTAATTTATTACCTTCATTTGTTGCGCTTGGCTTAACTAGCTACTGAGTGCCATAATACTCACCATTCAGAAGAAACAATTTAATAACAAAAGCAAGAAATAAATGGTATTAAACCTGGCTTTCACAGACTCTCGACAGTCACGTATCGAGCAATCTGCGCAGCCTGATCTCGCCTTTCTCTCGATTCCAGTGGTAATTACCGATTTGTATGCATTCGTGTGCAATGATGTTGAATCAAACTGTGTCAGTGCACTTGCAGAATGCCAGCTAAATATCTAATTCGCACCTGAAGCGAAGGTGCGCAGTGTGAGCGAATAGAAATAGGCCATTAAATGCATTAAGCCGCCTCACGCCCACCCACAAATTACCCATAAAAAACAGCGACAATAAGTCTCAGACATAAACAACGGGGAGTTATAGAAAAAAAATAGAAAACTGGCCGTGCATAATAAACGTGGCGCGTTGAGGTTGGTCAAATGTCGATGGCAATTCGTAAGACTTTCAAAACAACGGAGACCTCCAGCGACATTGAAAGCAATTCGCCGGCAATTCCCCGTCCCCGTGCGTGACTGGCGTCGGACTGGATGAGACTCACATTTTCTACAAGTATTTTCGGGAGCAGTTAAATTATTAATTGCCGGCAAGGGGTCAAAAGGTTAGCTTACCGCGTAAGTGTTTTCTTTACGATCGAATATGAACCTAGAGTTTGAACCGTAAAGCCATTAAAATCACACAGTTAATAGTAGGATGCACTTCAACCCTATTCTGTCTATTAATGCAGCTAACAACACCTTAAAGATATATCGTATTTTAAAATTCATAAAAAATTATTAAAGAGCTGAATTAGTTTTAAAAAGGAGCTAAGTTTACGTGCTACTATTTTTTCCTATAAATGCTAAAGGTTGTTCACTCGCTTTCTCACTTTTTAGGGTCCTTAAATTTAAGTATGAGCAGCGCAAGTTGGCCACAGCCATATACTCCGTGGTAAGGACAAAGCTGGGACCAGTGCGCGGAGAGAAGAGGAACACGATATGGGGAGGAAGCTACTACAGCTTCGAGAAGATCCCCTTCGCCAAGCCGCCGCTTGGAGAGCTGCGTTTCAAGGCTCCGGAACCAGTGGAGCCTTGGGGTCAGGAGCTGGACTGCACCACGGCGGCTGAGAAGCCTTTGCAGACACACATGTTCTTCAGGAAGTTTGCTGGCTCGGAGGATTGCCTATACCTGAATGTGTATGCGAAAGATGTAAGCTTATACCTTCTGATCTTGCAATACAGTAGTTAAAACGTATTCTTTCAGCTGCAACCCAGCAAACTGCGCCCTGTGATGGTTTGGATCTACGGTGGAGGATTCCAAGTGGGCGAAGCCTCTCGGGATATGTACAGTCCGGACTTCTTTATGTCGAAGGATGTAGTTATAGTAACCGTGGCCTATCGACTCGGAGCTCTAGGCTTCCTCAGCCTGGATGATCCTCAGCTGGATGTGCCGGGCAATGCTGGTCTTAAGGATCAGATCATGGGCCTGCGATGGGTGCAGCAGAACATAGAGGCCTTCGGTGGAGATCCCAAGAATGTCACGCTCTTTGGAGAGAGTGCGGGAGGGGCTTCAACCCACTTCCTTTCCCTAAGTCACCAGACCGAGGGCCTCATCCACAAGGCCATTGTAATGTCGGGCAGCGTCTTGTGCCCTTGGACACAGCCACCCCGCAACAATTGGGCCTATCGTCTGGCCCAGAAACTGGGATACACTGGTGAGAACAAGGACAAGTCAATCTTCGAGTTTCTGAAAGCCGTGGATGGTGGTGAAATTGTAAAGGCATCTGCCACCATACTGAGCAATGATGAGAAGCACCACCGCGTGCTCTTCGCCTTCGGGCCTGTTGTGGAGTCCTATAGGACGAAACACACGGTTATCGATAGGCCAGCCCACGAATTAATGCAGAATCCCTGGAGCAATCGGGTGCCCATGATGTTTGGGGGCACCAGCTTCGAGGGACTGCTCTTCTATCCTGGTGGGTTCAATGCCTGAGACTTGCCTTAACTTAAATGATACATTTTCTTCTTTCTTCACCAGAGGTCTCAAGGCGTCCTGCCACTCTCGATGAGGTGGGCAACTGCAAGAACCTGTTACCCAAGGACCTGAGTCCAAGTTTGGACAAGAAGCTGCGCGAGAACTATGGTCTGCAGCTAAAGAAGGCGTACTTCGGCGACGAGCCCTGCAACCAGGCCAACATGATGAAGTTTCTCGACCTGTGCTCCTACCGCGAGTTCTGGCATCCCATTTACCGGGCCGCCCTGGCCCGAGTTCGGCAAGCCAGTGCCCCCACATACCTCTACCGCTTCGACCACGACTCCAAGCTCTGCAACCCCATCAGGATTGTGCTGTGCGGTCATCAGATGCGCGGCGTGTGTCACGGCGACGACCTGGGCTACCTCTACCACAGCATGCTGTCGCACCAATCCGCTCCGGACTCTCCGGAGTACAAAGTGATTACCGGCATGATCGATGTGTGGACGAGTTTTGCCGCCAACGGAGATCCCAATTGCGAGAGCATCAAGGATCTGAAGTTCGCGCCCCTCGAGGATGAAAACGATTTCAAGTGCCTGAATATAAGCGAGCATTTTAAGTATATGACGCTGCCGGAATTGAAGAAAATCGATTCTGTGTGGAACGG
>VNJU01003818.1:0-17349 GCA_008042675.1 Drosophila seguyi | reverse complement strand
AAGAATATAACGAAACACAGACGAGTTTTTTGAGCTTACTTTGAACTTTGGTGCCTTCCCTATTACAATTGTTCCTTACCGTTTTCATTGTAAATGGTCAACTTTTTACTGACAACAGTAAGAACTCTGAGTTACACAGCAACACAACTGCCTAACTAACGGAAAAACAAATCCACCAAATTCTGATGGAGAGCAAAATGAAAAATATCGGAACGGCAAATCCTTATCAGGGGTGCCACAGAAACCACTTCCGCTTCAGGAACACTGAAAAAAACAATTCCTAGGTGCCACAGCACTTCCACTGAAATATTTTTGGTGTATTTGAAAACACCAAACGTGACGTCAATTTCGATGCTACTGCATACATCGATAGATTTTAAATTTCGAAGTCGGGATCAGTGGTCAGTCGACAGGCAGCGACTAGAGCTGGGTAGCCACTAACAAACTGGGTAGCCGACGGCGACCTCTACCGAGCCGACGCTCTCTCGACCATCGAGTCAAATCCGACTCTCTCACGCTCTCATTTTTCTCTCTTCACACAAAAAGGTTTGATGAAAAATTGATTACAAGTTGTTGATGAAACGTTGATGAAAAAAAGGCCTAAATTAATCAGTAAGTCATCAACAAAAACGGCATTTAGGCTCTTCCTCTCTCAAACTCTCCCTCTCCCAAACTCTTGCTCTCTCAAACTCTCGCTCCCTCAACAAACAAGCGTGGTGAGCGTTTTTTATTTGCGCTTTAACTTTAAAGAAGTCAGGAGACAATATGTTCGAGATTAAAAAAAAAATGAAAAGTGCAATTTTGGGATCTTCGGGTAGCGTTAACTGCGCCGCCCTGGCTAAACTAACTCTTGCCGGGTCTGAGACGAAGCAGAGATCAAGCAAGCGATCTTGGAAATTTCGTACATGGTTGACTTGAGACAGCAAAATGTCAAACAAGCCACCAATAAAATCATGCTGTGTGGGGGTAAAAAGTGTATTAGTGGAATTAGTTGAGGACCAAATAGCCCATGGGATATTTAAATCATTTATTGTAGCAATTCGATACATTTTAAAACAAGAATATAACGAAACACAGACGAGTTTTTTGAGCATACTTTGAACTTTGGTGCCTTCCCCATTACAATTGTTCCTTACCGTTTTCATTGTAAATGGTCAACTTTTTACTGACAACAGTAAGAACTCTGAGTTACACAGCAACACAACTGCCTAACTAACGGAAAAACAAATCCACAAATTCTGATGGAGAGCAAAATGAAAAATATCGGAACGGCAAATCCTTATCAGGGGTGCCACTTCCGCTTCAGGAACACTGAAAAAAAAACAATTCCTAGGTGCCACAGCACTTCCACTAAAATATTTTTGGTGTATTTGAAAACACCAAACGTGACGTCAATTTCGATGCTACTGCATACATCGATAGATTTTAAATTTCGAAGTCGGGATCAGTGGTCAGGCAGCGACTAGAGCTGGGTAGCCACTAACAAACTAAGTTAATTAACAAAAGAGGTTAAATAACATTATATAAAGAATAAAATACCTAAAAACGGACCATTTTAGAATAATTTAAAATAAATGTTTGCAAATCAAATACATGCGTGATATCATCTGACAACGTGGCAGACCCTGCCAGCCAAATTTCGAATGGTTTGTAAAAAAACTATAAACGCGAAACATTTTCAATGTTGTATAGCACCTAGGAATTGGTTTAGCGTAAATGCCTTTTTGTGGAAATGAAAACACCAGTGTTTTGCATGGCACCCATGTATGGCCTATCCGTTTAATGGATTGGGTACGAACCGTTTAATGGACAACAAAAAAAATTGTGAAAAATACAACGCAGGGTATTTTGCAAGCCTGCGTAAACACTGTACGCAAAATTTTTCCCCAACAAACGGGGAATGTTTTGCATGAGAAAAAGCATATTCGATAAAAATCGGAAAAGGACGCAGCCAAGTATAAGCTGGAATTATCTTTGTAATAAGTTGTCTCTTAGAAAATTGTCAAACATTTGCTACGTCAAGAGGTAAAATTAAAAAATACATTTATAATGGTTTCACCAACTACCGGGTAACTAGTTACCAATAGTAAAATTACGATATGGAACAGATATGCTAAGAAATTATTTTTCGCACGGAATGGGAAACATAATATGACAAGCGCATTATCTTAGCGCTGTTTTATGGGTCCTGTGCTGCCAAAATGCAAAGCATTCTAGGTAAAATTGTAATTAAAAGTTTTTCACTGGTTTGTATAGCTCAGTGACGGATCAATAATCAGTGATAAAAGATGTTCCGGTTATCTGTCAGACAAATAATCGGCTTGGTACATTTCGTTATCTACATAGTTTCTTAAATTGGTCGAAGCAATAATTATTGACAGACACCTTATAAAATAATTTTGGATTCTTTTTATTCATCTATTCATTGCCGCTGTTTCCGTTTTTATCTACTGTAAGATATGTATATATGGTCTTTAATATCATTTTATATTATTATTCACATAGCTACCATAGTAATCTTGTACAACTGTGAAACCTTAACTTCAACGTCACGAACATAGCAATATTTTTTTCTTCAAATTTTTGTTTTTAAATATATGCAAATTTTCAGGGTTATCTTGTTTCTAATAATCCTATTCAGCATTTTGTGACTTGGTGTACCATCAGTCTTAACTGATGACAAAGAAACATAGTGGACAAAACACTTTAAAGATATAGAGAATACCCATATTTTTTTTAATGGTATATTTACGGTATATTTTAAAATATTAGCGAGTTTTTAGGTATAATTATGGGTGCAATGCGGTATATTTCATCTTCCGGTTCGTGATCATACTATTTATTGCGTCCTTTTATTTGGTATCATAAATAAGATTTATTCATTAAAAATAAAAACAAAATTTTATATAGAAGGAAGGCTTGAATATTGAAAACTTTACCCCTGGTCACGTTATATTAATTTACCTGATAGTAATTGGCTTTGTTGCTTTTAACACAACGACAGCAACAACATGGCTTCCGCGTCTGAAATTGAAAAAACTTTGGTTGTAAACATTGGAACTTTTGAAAAGATTCAAAATTTTCTGAACGACAAAGAAAAGTACAAGGAAGTGTTAGAAAATAGCGAGAACTTCAATACTCGTTTATGCATTGAAAGACGCCTGCGAATGCCATTTCTGGACCCCCAGACTGGGGTCGCACAAACCCATTGTGCTCTCTTCATGAAAAAAAAACAACGTATGCCAGGATTCCGACATGGACAAATATACACTTATCCATCATCGCGCTGGCGCAAGCCTAAGCGTCAGTATTTACTTAACCCGAATCAGAGCTACCGTGCTTATCAATACCGCGAACACCATCTTCAACACTCCCACCATCAACCGCATCCGCATCATCACCACCATGTACCAGCGGTTGGGGCTGCTGTCACACGTGATCTCCATCAGATTGAGAGTCCAGGTAACGAATAATGTGCGGTTTTCAAAATATGGACACCCTGTTCGGCAACCATATTTAACTAGATACATTTAGATGATTTAATGATTTTAAGGTTTGCTTCTAACGGTGAATTGCGAAATTCTCATCAAATGACATACAAAAGTGAATTAAGCAGTTTATGAATTTATATTTTTCCAGCTATTGTTGCTGCTGATGGTAATTCCATGGGAGCATCAGGGGATAATGATAGTAAAGACTCACATGCAAATGCAGAGAAGGAGTGGTTTCACGAAGACTTGGAGTCATCGCAATATCATCATGGTGATGACTATGAGGACGATTTTGATTCAGATAACGACTTTGACGAGTCATACACTAGCCGTGGCAAACGGAAACGGGGATCTCGTCCTCGACGGTCCAATACCAACGCAGAGGGCACACCAAAACGTGGTCGCAAAGGTGGTGGTAAGTAAAACCCTCTGCATACAGTTATTAAAAAAAATATATAAAAAACTATGTATTTTAATCCTGAAATTAGTTTATTTGAGTTTATATTACATCTTAAAATGGTAACGTGTCATCCCATTAGACTTCTTGGGTTTTAAGGGACCCTACTAGTGTAGCGGCCGGTTTTCGAGCCCAATTTTCGAAAGTGGATTACAAAAAAACTATTTAAGATATTTTAATGCCGTTTTTTTTATTTTTTTCATTAAGTTCTGAACTTTACAAAAAAATATCGTTTTAATTTCAATGTTTTTCGGTAATCCCTCTATGTGCTCGTGAACTTGCACTTGTCAAAAAATAGGTTGGTGCACGGTGCCACCACTTCTGAAAGTTTGGCCAATCTGAAACACAAAAACGAAATTAACTATTATTGGTAATGAAGTTCTCTATCGCACGACGAAAGCTTTTACAAAAATCTCAAAAATTCTGAACTTTTGATTCTGCTTAGAATAACTGTAACTATTGTTAAAATAAAGATTTTTAAAAAACCTTCGTCGTGTTATAGCGACATGTATCCTTAACAAGGGAAAACAAATTTGCCCCAAATGGCCCAACCGTTTTTCTGAAAAAGCATACCCCACCCCCAAAAACACGACTTTTCAGGAGAAGCATTTAAAGACTGAGCATTTAAGCTAAATGACCGCGCGCGGCCGTATTTGATCCTCTATAACTTCCGAACGAGAGCATATACAGCTATAATATTTCGTAGGCGTATTTCTAACATCATCAGGATGAGAAATATGCAAAAAAAATCAATTTTTTCAACCCGCTACACTAGAAGGGTCCCTTAAGCATTTTTTTATAATTATCGTTTACGATAAGTAAATGGAGATTTATTTTATTTTCACTTATTAACATATGTACATATATTGTAAAGTGTAAATCTTCATTTTAATCTAAAACAAAACAAAAAACGTCTCACCGAAGATTCTCTGTTTATCTCAACGAAGGCGTTACCATGGCCCCTGGGCCTCCCAAGTTTGGGGACAACCGCCTTGCTAGCCTTTTCGTAAGCCCCAAAGCCAAGAAAAAACGCCCATTCGTTTAATTCTCTGAGGAATTCCCTGAACTCCCCGAAACCTCCCAACAAAACCCGAGATTCCTAATAACTGCCGCCAAAAACACAGTAAAGTCTCTCACTGATTTTTCTTGCTTCGCAGTGCACCGTCCTCTGAAGATGGTTAGTATCGATATAATCTCTATGGTATATCGACTCTCCGCGAAGGCAAGTTACTATTGTTAGTTAAGTCCATAAAAGTCGCTGAGAAATTTCTTAAAATCACGCATTTGCCGGGAATATGCGATATCGAATGCAAATTCCATGACTCCCTCAATTTTGTGCAAGGCACAATATATACTCCGAACCTCATGAACATCCCAGACGAAGGATTATCGAAGAGCTCCAATCACAAAATGTTCACTTTGTGTTTAAGTTCTCCAGAATAGTAGACGGCATTTCAAAACCCACAGGAGTTATACTGATCACTTTCGATCTTTATAGCTTACCCAGCAAGCTTGACGTTTCATGGCACACCGTAAAGGTTCGAGAATACATTCCCAACCCAATGAGGTGCAAAACATACCAACTGTTAAGGCACACAGCAAAGCATTGTAAAAACCCCGCCACTTACGTGTCATGTAATCTCGCTCCTCCTTCCTGCCCCAAGGCATATACTGGCTACTTCTACAACCTGCCTCAAGCAATGCGCCGGTGTCCTCATAAAACGAGATACTCCCCATAGCCACACGGTTATCAACTCGAACATCCTCTGTTCCACCTTAAAGTTGAGCCTTGGTAATTTAATTACTATTATAAACACATACATCCCACCCTCCCAAGGCTTCACTATCGGAGAAATTAATGACATTTTGGTAGGGGACTTTAATTCGTGGAGCCCTCTGTGGGGATCTCCCCAGGCAAATTCTCGTGGCAAGATCCTGGAACGCGCTATTGCTGAAAGAAGCCTGGTACTTCTCAACAACGGCTCAGAAACCTATCTGTCCACTCATAATACTTTCACCCATGTTGACATCTCAATGATATCCCCACAAATAGCTGACCGTTTTAGCTGGACTTCACGGGAATGACCATATCCCTATATCGATAAGTATCTCTCTGGGACTTAGTCCAGATTACACTCCTCCTTACCAAAGTATAAGACAGCAAAGGTAAACTGTGAAAAATTCAAACGGGAATTGGAAAATGGGGTGCCTGAACCATCATCAAGTTGCCCAGGTGACCAAATGCATACGAGCGGCTGCCAGCTGTAGTATTCCTCAAACAAAAATGATCCCACACAAAGCCAAAGTCCCATAGTGGAATCTTTCCCTTCATCTTTCCCACGTCTATAAAGTTTCTTAACTCAGACTCTGGCCTCTTGACGTGTTTCCACAGCATTGCCAAAGAGATTGGCCATGCCTGGTAAAATTACTCTAAGGATAGCAACTTTCCAGCCGAATACATACAACAAAAACTACTTTATCAGGCTAGAAACTATCAACCTGTTTCGCTGTCTTCTTAAGCAAAACAGTTGGACCAGAACTTCTCAATAATTGAATTAGAATTGGCATTGGCTACTGCTAAAGGGAAGAGCCCAGGAGGGGATAGAATATCCTTCTCAATGTTAAGACGTATGCCCATACCCTGCAAGCAATAACTTCTAGACATTTTTAACAACATGTTAGATTCTGGCTCCTACCCACATACATGGAGATCCTCCATTGTTATTCCCATCACCAAGCCTAATAGGATCCTAACGAAATAAATAGTCTCCGGCCTATCTCTCTCCTCTTATGCCTTAGTAAAACCATCGAAAAGATAATAGCCACCAAGTTAATGTGGTTCATAGGTCGCCACAACTTAATCTCTCATATTCAGTTAGCATTTAAACAGAAATACTGAACAATAGATGCCTTGCGTATACAATACTTCGTGTCGAACGCTCTTTCAACAAGAAATCATGTCTTCCTTCTGGCGACTGATTTCGAAAAGGCCTTCGATCGCGTGAGGTTACTTGCATGGCTTTGTAGACTTATAATCTTGTAAAGGCCTTTATGACCAGCCGCTCCTTCAGGGTTCGAGTCATCAACATCACCTCCGAAACGTACAGTTTATTCAACGGCATCCCACAAGGCTCTCCTTTGTCAGTAGTGCTCTTCATGATAGCGTTTGAACAAATCAGTACATTTTGAACAGACACAAAAACATAAAGGTATCCATCTACGCCGATGACGCTATTGTCTTTACCAATATAAAAAACCTGGACACTGTCAGAGACAAATTTGTAAAAATTCTAGAAGACTTGGATGCGGGGAGAAACCTCAGGTGCTGTCCTCTCTACAGGAAAATGTAAACTTCTACACATCTGCCGTAAACATCGTTGTACATGTATTATGTATAAGAATATTTGTATTAAAAGCGTAGACTTCTTAAACATTCTGGGTATTACCTTCGACTCAAAACTAAATTTTAAACAACATTGTATTAGCCTCAGAAAAATACTTGAATCCCGCTTCAACATTATTAAATTTTTAAGTTCCTGTATTCACACCAATACTCTTATAAATATTACTCGCGCCCTGATGCTCTCGAAAGTAGACTATGGCCTCCCTATTTATGGATTGTGCGAAAAGTCCCACCTACAAAAGATACTACCACCTTATCAAGGAGCGGTTCGTCGTGCCATCAATGCATTCCCCACCTCTCCCACTCGCTGCATACTCGGAGAAGCAGGTCTGCCCAGCGTAACCGATCGCATTTTAGAATGCAACATGCAGCTCCTTCCGAAACTATTCACCACACCAAACACCCTTTTGAAAAAAGATTTCTGCTCCATATTTAAGCAGAAACGCAAATACAAATGCCTCTCTACGCTTAGGCGCTGTGCCAGTTACTGCACTCAGCTCGGCCCGCCGTCTCTCAGACCACATCAGGCTATACCCTCGCCGCCATACTGATCCTCGAAAAAGCCCAACATCAACTCCAATCTGGCGAGATCTACACAGATGGCTCAAAATCGACCGAAGCTACTTCTTTCGCTGTCGTTTGCGAAAACATTATAGCTGGAGGACACCTGCCCTTCTATAACTCAGTTTTCACCGCCGAGGCATTTGCTATTTTGAAAGCCTATCAGTTCGCCGCTGCTAACAGAGGGCATTCGTAATTTGCACCGACGGCCTCTCTACGCTATCTGCTCTTTAAAACAGGATTCACACCGACCGAACCCTACTGGCAATTAAGAAGATTTCGACTGCAAATAAATACAAAATCAGTCTTTTCTGGGGTTCCAGCCACCAAGGGATACCTGGTAACGAAGCCAAAGCAGCAAATCACTTGAGGTCCTGCCCCAACGATACTCTTCAATCCCATAAACGTCAAAGATATCAAAAATTTAATCCGAGATCATCTTCACGAGACGAAACAATCTTCAGACACAGATACTCCGCTATCAACCCGAGCTGCACCAAAACTTACTTCTCCCCAGAACTCGGAAGACGAGCATGCGCCACATTCACCAGGTTACGGATCGGACACACCCAAAGCACCCGCAAACACCTGTTACACGGAACCACTCCAACTCCTTGCTCACTATGCGGGGAAAACCTATCAGTATAAAACATCTTCACACTTGTCAGAAACTTGAGAGCATTAGTTCTCTCACTTTGGTTCCCAGATCCCATTTACCCTCCTTTATATTCCCTCTAAAGAAAACATTATAAATTTGTATAAATTTGTAATAAAACAAAATTCAATATATGATTCGGCATAAGTAGAAATAATTTTCGAGTCGAAGGCCCCAGCAGCCAGTACTTGCTTACACTATATATTAAATGTAGTATTTAATACTAGATTTAATCTTGATAAAATAATAAAAAAAAAGTTTGCGGAAAAACGGATAGACAGACATAGCTAGATCGACTCCGTCTGTTTATGATGATCAAACAATAGGGTTGTTGATAATATATCAAAATATCAATATATCGATATATTTTCTAAAAAATGATATATTTATATCGTGATATTTTGTTTGCCCAAATATCGATATCGCGATAATTTTTGTTGTTTTTTTTTTATTTAATTTGGATTTGGAGGATTTCATGAGCTGCCATAACACATCCATTGCAAGATAATTGCATGATGAAAACAAGGTGAGCAAGGAGCTCAAACTATACTTTAGCTTGCCAGCTGCCATGGGAAAATAATCCCCTTGAAGTGTGAATAGCACACAAGTCAACAATGCCGGGCCTGTAGCATTAGGTACCTGGTTACGCCGGGTAGCTAGCTCAGTGCCTTCAGAGCAGTTGACTTCCGCGCTAAAATGCGTAGTGTGTAACGAACAACGCCCAATGACTTATACACAAATAACGTACGAGTCTTTCTGAAATTTCTTATCTCAAAATATTGGAAATAAGTAGCATTATTAAATGCAATTTATACAAGCACGATATGTATTATAATGCATTATTATTATTATCTGTATTATATATTGACAATATTCATGAAGTCCTCCAAATCCAAGTATTTCTGAATGTTAGCTAAGAAATGTTTGGAAACTGGACCATCACCAAACAAGAGATTGCAATGGCCCTGGTGGAGAATTTAACGTTGTTAGAACCACTTTTTCATCAGCACAGCACAACCCTGGAGAATCTTTTTGGAATTTGCGTGCGTTACAATGCTGACAAGACATGCATCGCACCGATATCGATGCATTGCATTGTGCCAACCACTGTAGAATCATAGCGATATGCTGCTCGATTCAAGTCCGACTCACTGATTCTGCAAATATTATTGCCGCAAACGTCTGATTTGATTTTCTTGAGGATCACGTGCAGCAGAACGACGTATTCCTCTCTGCGCATTATTGTCTTCCGTTTCAGTAACACTTTCTTCTTGTGTGCGTCCAGCACGTAAATTCGCTACCCTTGAACGGATATTTTCTCGACGCAATTCTCGCTGCTCATTTGTCATATTGTGACGGAGATTTGCCAACCGCTCTTCTACTTCGAGTTGACAGATTTGAACGTCTGGTCGCGCCATTATTTCACTAAGACAAAAACGTTAAAATATGTCTTTAATAAAAGCAAAAGTCTGAAAAAAGTTCGAAAACCAATCAATGCACGATGCAGTTTGATTGCACGAAAATAGCGAATGAAACAACAAACAAGAAAGGAAGCTAACTTCGGCATACCGAAGTTTAAACACCCTTGCAGTAACTTGAAGAAGAAGAAAAATTTTCTGACTTTTTCACTTTCTCGGGTACTGTCATAAAATTAATGTTGCCATTGCAGAATGTTGCTGGCGAAAAATGTTGCAAGCAACACAACAAAGCCAAACAGATATATATATTCCTATGGCAGCTATATGATATAGTGGTCCGATTTTGATAAAATTAAAACCGATATTCTGGAATAATTTAAAATGGACATGTCTCAAATTTTATGAAAATATGTGCAAAATTGACTAAGTTAGATTTTTTTCTCAAAATTTTCCGATCGGTCCTATGACAGCTATACGCTATAGTTGTCCGATTTTGATAAAATTAAAACCGAAATTCTAAAATAATACCAAATGGTCAGATCTAAAATTTTATGCAAATATCTTAAAAATTGGCTAAGTTATAATTTTTTCCATTAAAATTTACCGATCGTTCCTATGGCAGCTATATGATATAGTCGTCCGATCCGGCCGGTTCCGACTTATATAGTAGTAAGAGCATATAGAAGACGATCTACAAAGTTTCATTTAGATGGCTTCAAAACTGAGGGACTAGTTTGCGTAGAAACGGACGGACAGACGGACAGACGGACATGGCAAGATCGACTCGGCTATTGATGCTGATTAAGAATATATATTCTTATATTCGGAAATGTCTCCGTTGCAAACTTCTGACTAAAAATATAATACCCTGCAAGGGTATAAAAATGCACAATTGATTTACGGCTAACCTCAATTTTCAATATTTTGAAAAAAACACTCGTATAATAACAAAGATAACACGAATCCACAAGAAACAAAATAATAACAATATTCCTTTCTAGATTTTTACATTTTAACAAATAAAGGAAAGAAATATTGTTTCATTCAAAAAATTTACAGCAGTCAAATATTAAAGGAATATCGATTGTAGTCTTCAGAGCCTCCTGTGATGCTGTCGTTTGTTGCTAAAAATGTATTTTTCTATTTTGCGATTTTTCCAAAGAGTTTTTTTTTTTCACATAGCCAGAAAATACGAACGCAACAGAAAAACCCATCCAAATCGGACTTCTGTAATTTAACTAAATCGAAGGAAGATCTCATCTCTAAATTTTTCCTGACCTTCGAGAAAATTTCAAGAATCATTCATGGTTCAGTTCACGAGCAATATTGGCAGCTAAGAATAAGGATGTAGACGAAATAAATTTTTCGATTCAAAATGAAATACCAGGCGATATGCATTCCTACAAATCAGTTGACGCAATCACTGATGAAGACGACGTTGTCAATTATCTAAGTGAATTTTTAAGTTCATTGGAGAAACATCAATCTGCTGCGTCTTTGCAATGGTACGCGACTAACGGTGAAGACATTACAGCCAAATGGTATAGAAGCAACCATCTTGAAAGGCAAATATCGAGGCGAGGATGTATGATCCTATGATTCCCAACGATTTGTCATTTTCTCTGAGCAGGACATTTTGGAGATGGTCTCAGATTTTTAATGTTTTACGTTGAATAAATATTCGTATAACTTGGTTATTCTTCTATTTGAGCACTGATATATAGAGCTAATGTGACACAAAGAATTGGAGCTGTGAAATAAAAACTTTTCTTAATTTTCGATTAAATACTTGGTTGAAGTCTTGTGGCTTAAGTATATGAGCACCACTGTATATGTCCCAATCTTTCATGCCACAAGCGATACTCTGCATCATTTGATATTGCAGGTGTGTATACTTTACTATTTAAATTAAATTTAACAGTCGGTACATTATACGCACATATTGCTTCAAATACCAAGTTGCCGTACTTGATTACTTTAATGCCATCCGCATTAAACTCGACGGACATTCCAGCATCTATCATCTTCTTTACGGATAGCAAATTGTGCGGGATTTCCTTACAATACAGCACGTTGTGTAATGTAATGTTGTTTCCAGAGTTGTTAAGTTTAACTTGTCCTTTCGCAATTGCGTAAACAAATTCTCCACGCTTTGCAACCTCAATAGCCACGTTTAAATTTAAATTCCCCTACTTAGAAAATAAATTAATGTCATTCACTAGGTGATCTGATGCCCCCGAATCTAATATAAAATTTACTTCATCTGGCCTATCAGTGCAATTTGCTAATTTCAAAATAAATGCAAATGCGCAATTTTGCTGCATTGCTACCTTCTGAGTCTCTCTCTCAAACTTCTGCATTCATCAGAAATGCAAACGCACGTTCTGGCTGTGTTTCTGAGCCTGTCTCTCTCTAAGATTATTTCAATCGGGAACATTCTGGTTTCCTGCCTGCCTTTTTAATAGAAAGCAATATTTCTTAATATGACCCAATTTCTTGCAATAAAAACATTTTAGTTTGGACTTATTCTTAAAAGATTTCTTCATAAATTTCATGGTATTATTTTTGTATGTATTTTTCCTAGGCTCTCGATTGCCTATAGCTAGCAGCACTTTAGCCCTTGTGTCTTTGTTAATTCATTTTAACTTTATTTCATGATCGACTAAACGTGTCTTAACAAAGTCTAATGTCAAATTGCTCTCAGTAAGAGTTTCTATAGCTGTTATTACTCCTTCATAGTTAGTCGAAAGTGTATTAAGTAGGTGAGCAACTTTGTCTATTTCGTCTAACTTGGCTCCAGCCGCAACTAACTCAGTTATCAAATAATTAAATAAATGAAAATGGTTTACTCAAGGAGTATCACCTTTTAATTTTAGAGAGAATAATTGTTTGCGTAGTGACAGTTGAGATGCCAAAAAATTACGGTTATAAATAGTATTCAATTTTTCAAAAATATGCTTCGCCGTATTTTTATTATTGGCAAAACTTAAAAAAGAATCACTTCTATTATGAACCCCCTTGCTTTTCTTTCAGCCCGTTTTTCTTCCTCGCTTATTTCTGTTTGTTCTTTATCAATTACATTTAATAAATCGTTTTCCTCTAACAGTGCCCTTATTTGGAACTTCCAACTTGAGTATTTTTCACCGTTAAACGGTTTTATATTTCTCTTTTTCTCTCCCTTTCTTTCCTTTGACTGGGCCCATAACCTATTAAATTTAATATAATAACATACAGTCAGCGACACAAAAAAAGCCGCAGACCAAATTTTCACCAACTTCCAAGTATTTTTGCTTAGGGTTTCTTTAAATGTTGTCCAAATTGTCCCAAATTTTTATCAATGATTAACCAAACATTTATAAATTAATGTGCATACCAAGTTTTATTTTACTATTGTATATTTTATTAAAAAACCATTTTTTTTCCAGACTATTAATAATATCACTCATTTTTCTAGCTATGATTACTTCAAGAAAAAAATGTATAATAATTATGGTATAGCAATTATTTAACAAATAATGTTGTTTGCCATAAGGACTCAGACATTTTCGATTCGGTTGATGTAGAGGGTATTTCCTGGTTAATTTAGGGACTTAATGCCCTATTCTTTCTTCCAAATTTTGTGTTTTTTTTTTTTTTCTTTCTTGCATATTGCCTTAATGCGAGGCACAACTCCACTGAAAATTTATTCCTTATATTTATTCCTTTATTTATGAATCATTAGAAATGATTTAGTTTTAAATTTGGTTAGGCATCCCCTTATCATAATGTAAGGTGAACGCTTAACTGTGTTCACACAGCAATTTTCCGAATATCGTTCGCCCTTTTAACGGCGCACCTTGCAAACTTCACCGGGCCCAATAAGATTAAATTCGGACTCATTCGAAAATAGCACTTGTGACCATTCGGAATCACCCAAATTTTGTTTATTTTTGGCTCAGTTTAGCCTATACTAGTTCATTCTTTTATTCAGGAGTTGCTGTTTTGCAGTTGTCATTGCCATTTAACACACTTAATTGAAACAAAGTTAAATTTTTCAGGCCGAAACATCCTTGCCAAATTATTGCCGTAGCTCAGATAATATCTCCGCTGCATTTTTTAAGGCGATCCTGCAGCTAGTTCTCATAATAACATGATATTTTTGTTCAGTGGGGCATTTTTTTAATCTTGGTCCTTCCTTTGCTTTCAATTTACCAGTCTCGCGATATATTTTTAAAAATCGACGCACTGAGCTTTCATTACAATGTGTCTTAACAGCTATTTCACGATTTGATACATTTTATTCAGCTAATAAGATAATTCTCTGCTTCTTCCGAACAGTCAACTGCTTCCTATTCGGCATACTTTTAAAGCTGTCTTCAGAAAAATAATTCTTTAAAAAGCTCTGTGAATAATTTGCCTCTTGAAATGACATATCTAAGTAAAAAATGTTCAGGGGAACCAAAAAAAAAATACAATTTTGACCATCGGACAGAGTTTTTGGAAATCAACGCATATTGATTGCAAAAGTTCATACATTTTCTAGGTGCGGCTTTTTCTGTGTCGCTGAGTGTACGTTTAAGTATATTATAAGCCAGTCCATCACCCAAATAGTGAAACACATTTATTGTTTTTACTGTTTTAATTTTTATCTTTATTTAAGCAACCAATAAAATCGCATGTGAGAGTCAACAACTTCAGAGTACCAAGAGCATGACACAATTATACTAGGTAGTCCCGTCGGCAAAATATGGTCCCTCTTCAATCAGCGAGCGAAGCGGCAACAGAATGTGTTGATTATCCCTCATATGGTGCATGGGGCTTTACGTTTTCTTTTATATAAAAACGAGTTGAATTTTTTTTAATTTACATTTTGTGACAATTTGAGGTAGAAATTAGGCTTTGTTTTTGTTTTAAGAGTCCTCTTTTAATTCTTAATCTTAAAATGCATTCTAAACTTAAAATATAATATTTTATATTATTTACATTTTCTTACTTTAAAAATGTTATCCGAAACTTCAGAATAAGAGTACAATTTTTATTTGTTTTATGAAACTGAAATATGTTATGGCTTCATGCAAAAAGTCACGTAGCATAAGGGTTAATGTTCGAAAAACATTCGTCCGCAGCCCAACCTCTCTCTACGAAAAACGAACAAGCACTGAAGCAAAACCCGAGCGCTTTGACAGCCGACGGGACCATGATGGAATTATCTATAAGGTGATCTCGTTAGGAAAGCTCGAAAAGAGCTTTTAAAAGCTCTCAAAAGAGCTTTTGCGTGCCGCTTATTTTGTGTTTAACCCTTAGTCTTGCTGTGTGTACATTTACAGCCGACTTCAGAAACATAAGCTAAAATGCTATAAATAATAATAAAAAATAACTAAACTAATTATATCTAAAAAAATAAGCAAAATAAAAACAGTAGAATTGTAGTTTTCGTGTTAATTTTTTACAAAGTTTTATTTCTAATCATTTTGAATGAGCCACAATGTGCTGCTTTTGATTTTTTATGGCCAGCTTCTTATTTAAATGCTTAATTCTAAAATATATCCTACACTTAAAAAATAAAAATCAGTTTTTAGAACCTCGCAACAAAATTGACAACACGCCATTTTTTTAGCACACACAAGGGTTAACAAAGAAAAAAAATCGTGCGCGCACAACCTTTCGCTTCGGAGGCAGAATGCGCACTGAACTGTAAGTCAGAAAAAAGCAGCGAGCTTTTTTTAACGAGATTACCTTATAGATAATTCCATCATGGACGGGACTACCTAGTATAATTTTAAATTAAGAGAGTAATAAGAGAGCGCGTTCTCTCTCTCCAATATCCTCCCTATTTCATCACTCTCACATACACACAACTTTGCATAAGTGTGACTTTTGTATTTTCAACAAAAGTAATGGAGGAAAATCGTCTAAATAAATTGTTAAGAAACTGCACAATATAATGAATAAATTTATTTGTATTTGTTTGTGTTAATTTTTACTTCACTTGCTTCTGTCTATAAAATTTTATACTGGCACCAGTGGCCATACCCATGAACTCTTTTGGAGAAGGTGCATGACGAGATCTGCGAGATCGACAAGACAATTACCGAGATGCAAAGGTGGCCCATTTTACCTTCGATGGTCCACTGCATTATATCTTATTTCAAATTTAATTTTTCCCCTTTCCCCAGGCAATTACTTTAATGCCAATTAATATAATAATATATCATATCGTCTTTCTCTTCACAGCGAACGGTCGTGTTTTTGTTTTGCGCTCCGAATTTTGTGTTTTTTTGTAAATCACCGGGGTTTTTGTAAATTATTACCAAACTTTTAAATAACTTCAACCGTTTGCTACCGCGCGTGCATGAGCTTTCTTTTGTGTTTAATTTGATTTAATTACACTTTTAGTTTTGTGCTAAGACGGTGTTCTTAATTCTCTTTTGTGCCTATCCCGTTTCTTATCGCTTAGGTTCCGTTTGTGTTTAGCTGTAGCTAAGCGATTCTAAGTTCTCTTGCCCTCGCTATTTTTTCGCTCTCTCTCTCTTCCACTCACCCACGTTAACGGTACTCCTCTTTTGCACAGTGGTCATAGGTTTGTGAAAATACCTTTAAATTTTGTCTGTGGAGTTAAAAACTGCCAAAAAAATTAATAGTCAGAAGCTATTAAATGAGTCGCCAAAGCGCAAAAAATCTGTTGCTGGTCGGCAGCAACTTTGTGAATCCCAGCAACCTATTTCGGGACTACCCCCTCTGTACAGCCCCCGACCCAAATACCAAGCCCAATGGTTTTGAGATCGGGAACAATAAAAGATTCGGTAACTGAATGTACAGAGGTGGAAATGGCAACTGGTCATCCTCTTATTTCTGTTGTGTCCGCTGCGATGCCCCAAACTTCGACGCCGCAGGCTCCCATTGAAAATACTCCCAAGGGTCAGGCCGGATTACCGGCTGTTGGTAACACTGTGTTACCAAAAACCCTCACAGCTGTTCCACCATCGAAAACAATATTTGTTTCGCGGCTTGCCCCTGACCTCGCATCGGAAGATGTTCTTGCCTATATTCAAGGCAAAACCCAAGCCGAAAATTTAAAAGTGAAAAAGTTTAGATTTTCTTATGTTAGAGACATTGCGTCTTTTAAAATTAGCGTCTCCCCGAACTGCTTCAACACGATTTGCTCTGGTGACTTCTTGCCAGAGCACGTTGTAGTTAAAGAGTTCGAAGCCAAAACAAAGAAAAAGCGGCCAGAGGGAGTACGGCTCCCTATACAAACACAAGCCGCTAAGACCACTGCAAAGACCACCTCGACACCCTCAGCCCCAAAAAACTAACCACTTCCTTCCAACTTTCCTATCAGAATACTAGAGGCTTACGCAGCAAGCTCTCAAAATTGTATTCTG
>VNJU01003817.1:0-14235 GCA_008042675.1 Drosophila seguyi | reverse complement strand
AAGTGAATCATATAGTTTTTGCAGGTAATCCAACGTAATTGCAGACCAAGCGAGTTTTATTCCGGTGATCAACTCCTCTTTAGTGGCATATTGTTTGCCACCCTCGTATACCTTCCTAGCCAACCATCCCCACACGTTTTCTATTAAATTAAGGTCTGGGGAGTATGGTGGCCATTCCAGAACTTTTACATTTTCAATCCAAGTTTTTACCGAACGTGCCGTGTGGATTGGGGCATTGTCGTGCTGAAAATGCCATTCTAGATTTCCAAAAATGTTTTTGAAGTAGGGAAATGCCGTTTTTAATACACAGTTGTAATCAGTCGCGTTCATTTTTGGTGTTAAAAACTGCAATTCACAGGGGCCATAATAGGATACTGCGCCCCATACCATGACACCTCCTACTCGACTGTGTAATCGATCCAAAATGTGCTCCTCTTTACGCAAATCATGATAGTAATGACTATAGCCGTCTGGTCCCTCCAGATTAAATTTCTTCTCGTCCGAAAATACGACATAATGCCACTCCTTGGACCAGGTCATATGCGCTCGAGCAAAACTCAGGCGTGCTTCTTTTCGCAACTTATTAAGAGGTGGTTTTTTTTCCATTTTTTTTGTGTTTTAAATGTTCAGCTTTCTTAATCACCCTTTGAATCGTCGATTTGCTCGCCGTTACACCACTTTTTTCTCGGATTTTGGCGGAGGAGTCGTGGGAATTTGAAGCTATTCGAAGTATAGACCTGCGATCTGCCGCGATAACGACACGGTTATTGCCACCTTTATAGTTTTTTCCATAGGTTTCCTTGTTTTTAATAAAGTTGGCTATAGTTTTGCGATGTCTGCCTGTTTTTTCTGCAATTTTATGAAAAGACAGCCCGCATTCATAGAAAGCTATGATTTTGGATTTTTCCTGCAAGGATAACACCGTTCCTCTACCCATTTTTTACGCTATATTAAAGGAAACTTTTCAATTAAACAGCATAAAAAATTGTGTTGTCCTACATTTAAAATTATGGAAGATAATCAAAAACTGCATTGGGAGGCTCTAATCTGATGATGCAGAACACGTGTTTAAATTTGCGCCGAAAGTAAAACAAAGCAGAATTAAGAAGATAACGGTCCCTTTCACGGCCTCCTTTTTATTCTCAAAGAGAGAGGGAATCTCAGTAAACTAAAAACAACAACATTGACGAATTTTCGTGCAATGGTAACATACAGAACATAAGAAGAAACGGAGCCATGCAGGAGGCGCTAGTCTGATGACGCGCAGTGTATATGCAGATGATGTAGTAATCTCCGCCTACTCAAAATTGACGATACTCCTTTGGACTACGTAGGATTTACCTTTAATAGAACTCTGACGTGGAATGATCACATTACAAGAGTAGTCCGTAAAACGTATGGAATATTAAACACACTCTCAATAACCAAACGTTTTCTGCCAACCAACATACGTTTATTAATAGCAAAAACATGCATTTTTCCTTTTTTTATGGCCTGGAAGTCTTTGAATTCTGCGATGTCAATAGCCAAAACATAATAACAGTTGCAATTAACAATATTGCGAGATATATTTCAACCTACATAGATCAGAGCATGTATCTGTTTCCCCAATCAAATATTTGATATGGAACTGACAAAATGGATAAAAATTCGCATCTTAATCTATCTTCATAAAATAATATATGGTATGGAACCATGATACCTATATGACAAACTCAGGTTCATGTCATCAAGAAGAACGAAAAACATTATGTGCATAAGGCCCAGATCTCTAACAGCAGAGAAACAATTTTTTATAAATTATATTCGATCTTGGAATCAATCAAAAGTCGCAACAGTCGAAAGGAAGCTAACTTCGGCGTGCCGAAGTTTAAATACCCTTGCAGTAATAAGAAGAAGAAGATGAAGAAGATGAAGAAGAAGAAAAATTTTCTGACTTTTTCGCTTTCTCGGGTACTGTCATTAAATAAATGTTGCCAATGCAGAATGTTGCTGGCGAAAAATGTTGCAAGCAACAAAGGCAAACAGATATTTATATATATTCCTATGACAGCTATATGATATAGTAGTCCGATGATAAAATTAAAACCGAAATTCTGGAATAATACAAAATGGCCATGTTTCAAATTTTATGAAAATATGCGGAAAATTGGCTTAGTTAGATTTTTTTCTCAAAATTTTCCGATCGGACCTATGGCAGCTATATGATATAGTTGTCCGATTTTGATAAAATAAAAACCGAAATTCTAAAATAATCCCAAATGGTCAGATCTAAAATTTTATGCAAATATCTTAAAAATTGGCTAAGTTATAAGTTTTTTAATTAAACTTTACCGATCGTTCCTATGGCAGCTATATAATATAGTCGACCGATCCGGCCGGTTCCGACTTATATAGTAGTGAGAGCATATAGAAGACTATCTGCAAAGTTTCATTCAGATAGCTTTAAAACTGAGGGACTAGTTTGCGTAGAAACGGACGGACAGACGGACATGGCTAGAATGACTCGGCTGTTGATGCTGATCAAGAATACTTTATACTATACTTATATACTTTATAAGGTCGGAAATGTCTCCTTCACTGCGTTGCAAACTTCTGACTAAAATTCTAATACCCTGCAAGGGTATAAAATTGCGAACAAAAGTGAAAACTTCATATTTCGAAGCAAAAATTGTGTTTCTCATTCGCAACAAGCGATAAGTTATTTTTTCCTGTAAGCTACATTTTTAAGCTATAAAAAGCGCCAAGTTTTTTTCAAATTGGTCAAAAACTTTTCAAGTAGGAATTTTTCGAAGCGAAAATGCGCCGAAAAACGGTTTTTTGACCATATTTTCAGATTTTGAGGGTGTTAGAAAAATTTCAAACATAGTTTTGTGTTATTTTCAACCAGATAAACAATCTCTACTAGGTCATTTGAAAAGTTCAAAATCACTGTTGCACTGTGTAATTATTATATTTTTTTTTAATTTGCTGGGTGAACTATCTAAATTATTAAAAATACCCGTGCGTAAGTAAGTTTATTTAATTTGGCGTAAATTATTATTAACATTGTAGATCAGCGGAGTTGACTGTATTTGATAGTGTAGGAAATATGTATATAAGTAGAAATAAATGCAAGCGGAACACAGTGAACTTCGAGAAATTTGGAATTGAAAGTTTCACTGTGGCTTGAATTCGGAACTTACGAAAAAGAATGAAGTCACAATTATTTATTTGGAATAGTAACTTATTGGCTGCCGTAGTGTCGGATCAGTCGGTCTTGGATTTAGACAATAATCATACAGAGAAGGTTAATGAACGGAGTTTCGCAAAACCTAACTGTATGACCGGCAGCAATAATATAATTGTTACTTATCTTGTGCGGTGTTAAAGCCACCGGGACTGCTGGAGAATGAAATATCCGCCTCGAAGGACCAAATGTTCGGAGGGGGGTGGCTTCAACCTGAAATGCACTCGATAAGGAAAAACACGTAAATACTTTTCGGGGTTTTGCGCGTCGTGCGTATGTCTTTATTGGTAGAATTGTAAATTATAACTGAAATACATAAAAGTAGCAGTCTTAAGCCTAGCTTGGGAGAGCGGATTGGAAGCTGTATGGACGAAAGTCCCGTGGAAGAGGGAGAGAGAGAGCGAGTGTACGGGATCACACTGCCTCCGGAAAATAAGCGCCCTTTGGCGTGAACACTGTCAATTCTCACCAAAAGTTACTAGAGCAACCGCAAAAATGGCGAAAGCTGAGGCAGACAAGGCCTTGATGAAATTCATGACCATAACCGATAGCGTCGGTCAGTTCGAAGCCAGAGTCTACCCCAGCAGACACAAGTCCGTCAATCCAGAGAAGTAGGGTGCGGCTCGAGCAGATCAGAGCCCTATGGGATAAGGTGGAGATGGATTACGAGACGTGCTCTGAGGTTCTGTCTGGACTGAAAAGCACAGACACAATAATAGTCATGCAGTCTAAGTATGACTACTCTTATTCCGTTTACGAGCGGTGCTCAGCGAGCCTTAACGAGATCATTGAAAGTTCTCAATACACCGTTCAGGCCTCGAATCCGGCCCCTCCTCTGGGAGGGTGTCGCTTACCCCCCGTCGAGTGCGACATTTGGGGACTATGTTCATTGGCCCACGTTTCGTGACCTTTTCTCAGCTATCTACATACATAACCCTCGGCTGTCAGCAGTTGAGAAATTGTTTCATCTCAATGCGAAGACTAGCGGTGTGGCCAAGTCTATTGTTGCCTTATCAGACCTGACCAATGATGGTTTCAAATCAGCGAGGAGAAACTTGCAGAATCGGTTCGAAAATAAGAGGCTGCTGGTCAACAGTCAGTTCAAGATTTTGTTTAATTTACCTTCTGTTGCCCTTGAGTGCGGCAAATCCTTGAAACATCTACGAGTCAACCGAATGTGCAAACGTTTCTGGCTGTAAACACTCAAGGGGTCCTCCTAAGTGCAGATTTAATAGATATTTGCCATTTGGGCGTCAAATACTCAGCACGGGCACTTATTGACTCGGGAGCTGAGGCAACCTTTATATCAGAATGGTTGTTCAATTTGATAAAGCATAAGGCAACAATCCATCCAAGCTCAAGTTTCAGGGGTCAACCTCACTGTTGCGGCTCAGCCCCGTAAGCGCTGCCAACTCAACATAGGTTCTCCCGGTTAACCCCAAGAGACCATGTTCGGATGGATTCTTTGCGGTCCAATCGCAACAAACTCCACAAGCAGAATATGCTAATTTTCATCCCGATTAGCTGTCACCGAGTCCAGACTAGACAACATTCTCACCAAATTTTGGGAGGTGGAGGATGTTCCAGTAAAGCTGGTTAAGGATTCCACCTCGGCTTGCGAGGACAACTTCGCCCAAACCACCAAAAGGAACGATGTTGGGAGGTATGTGGTTTCATTGCCCTTTAAAGAGCCGGACAATATCAATCTGAGACACTCCAGGTCAATTGCACTGGCTTAGTTCCTCCGAAACGAGATTCGACTGAATAAAGACTCAGTCACTTAACGCTTCCAATCCCTCATCAAACGAGAACAGCCTTAATTATGTTTTCAATGCTGACATCACAAAAATGTACAGGCAAATTCGAGTCAACTCAGATCATAAGGCCGAAGAGCTCTCTGACTATGAAGTCGATACAGCTACCTTCGGCGTAAACTGTGCGCCTTTCCTATCCATCCGCGTACTACAACAGTTGGCTCAGGATATCCGAGGCCAATACCTTTCGCAAGTAACATCATCTCGAACTTTATGTACGTCGCTGATGTGCTTGCAGGCAGTCACAATAAGCAGTCAACAGTTGTAGCCATCGAAGAGCTTCGGCTACAAGAGATTCCAAAAGGCACTTAGTTAGGCGAGTACGGGGCAAACTCTTGGTATCCGTTGGCAAGCCACTTCCGATAGTTTCATTTTTATTCCAATGGAGATTGTGCTGCAAACTGCTTATAAAAAAAGAGAGGTTTTATCTCAGATAGCTTAACTTTTCGACCCAGCAGGATCGGTATCACCCTTCGTAGTCCGAGCGAAGATTTTCATGCAGAAAATTCGGCTACGGGAGCTGGGCTGGGATCAGCCACTCCCCATGGACCTCGCAACCCGATACCTAGAAGGGTATCCAGCTCTGTAGGAAAATCGTATTCTGAGATGGGTACGATTTTATCCAACTACGAAAGTTCAATACCATGCGTTTTGCGACGCGTCGCATGCTTGCTGCCATTTTCGTCCGAATCGAATGGATTCGGCGTCCGAAAGGACGCTCCTGTCAGATCCATCTCCATACTACGCTTACAATTGTGCGGAGCACTGCTGTTTACTTAGCCAGCAGCATCGGTAATTCATCGCCAAACTTCAAGTCCGGTTTACCCATCGCATAATCTTCCATGGGTTAATCAATTAATGATCCGATTGATTTGTTCCAATTTCTGGTCTCCGAAGCTCAGGGGGTTGGTGAAACAAACAATACACTCGTGCCGAGTTTGTGTCATTCACAAGAAGAAACTGCAGATGCAGCTGATGGGGAATTTGACCAGAGCGAAGACCACCGGTACGTTTATATTTAGAATACAGATTAGATTCTTATACCCTTGCAGAGTATTATAATTTTAGTTAACTGCTACGCAGTTAAGGAGACATTTCCGACCTTATAAAGTATATATATTCTTGATCAGCATCAACAGCCGAGTCGATCTAGCCATGTCCGTCTGTCCGTCTGTCCGTCTGTCAGTCTGTCCGTCCGTTTCTACGCAAACTAGTTTTCAAGCTATCTGAATGAAACTTTGCAGATAGTCTTTTATTATACTACTATATAAGTCGGAACCGGCCGGATCGGACGACTTTATCATATAGCTGCCATAGGAACGATCGATAAATTTTAATGAAAAAAATTATAACTTAACCAATTTTTAAGATATTTGCATAAAATTTTAGATCTGACCATTTAGTACTATTTTAGAATTTCGATTTTAATTTTATCAAAATCAGATCACTATATCATATAGCTGCCAAAGGACCGATCGGAAAATTTTGAGAAAAAAATCTAACTAAGCCAATTGTCCACATATTTTCATAAAATTTGAGACATGGCCTTTTTGTATTATTCCAGAACATCGGCTTTAATTTGATCAAAATCGGACCACTATATCATATAGCTGCCATAGGAATATTTATCTGTTTGGCTTTGTTGCTTGCAACATTTTTCGTCAGCAACATTCTGCACATTTATTTTATGACAGTACCCGAGAAAGCGAAAAAGTCAGAACATTTTTCTTCTTCTTCTTCTAAGTACTGCAAGGGTATTTAAACTTCGGCATGCCGAAGTTAGCTTCCTTTCTTGTTTAAACATGCAACTAACCATTTTCCTCCTAAGCTTGTCCCAAAGAAATTTATTTTATACTTGTACATAAACATTTTTCTTTTAAGCTTGTACCTAAATTTCTTCCTATGCGTGTACATAAACTTTTCTTTCTGAATCTTTTACCTAAAGAAGTTCAAACATGTTAAACATTTCCTAAACTTATTTCATCTAAACCTTAACTACTCGAATAGGCATTATAAGGACAAATGCTTGAAATGTGTTTGGATTCTAGGTGCACCATAAATGGGTGCTGCTTGGGAATGGCTTATCCGAACTACAAAGGATATATTGCGCATTGATGGAGGCAGTATTTATTTTCGTATTGGATGTCGGCATAGAAGGTGAGAAAAAATGTATTATTTACTTTGTATTGGCTGAAAAAAATTAAACATCCTATGTTACACATTTCTATGTCTTACCATCAACAAAAAAAAGCGTTTATAGTTCGCTAAATTGCACGTAAACAAGCCAGATTCGTTTTGGTTGACGGTTGTGTTTAGCGACGAATCACAATTTAACATATTTGGACATGATATTGCATTGATATAACATTTCTTCCAAGGATTCTTTGAAAACCTCGTTGCAAGCTGAATGGGAAAATATTACTAATGAAACGAGCTACCTAATAAAAAGCATGCGTCGCCGTTTAGAAGCTGTCATTAATGCTAAAAGAGGACCAAAATTGAAAACATTAAAAAATATGGTATTTTTTTACCATAAAGTTTTTAAATAATTTATGTGCAAGAAAGAATGACTTTTTTTAATTGAAGATTTACTTTATGTGGAAGTAGACAGTTGCTTTTTTTTTATGAAATATATGAATGGTAACTGTAGTTCTCGGGTGCTTGTTCCAATCCTACTTCTACGTCACATAAGCGCACGTTTTCCTTTTGCCGAAAAATATATTTTGGACCGAGAATTACGCAGTTTTATATTTTCGGATGAGAAAATGCAGAATTTGGATGGCCCAGATGGGAGTCATAAGTATTAGCGTGATATACGACACCCAGGAGAGACACGACACAAAAGGAACTTTGGCGGCGGATCACTGTTGGTTTGTGCTGCTTTCGGATATGCAGGAATGTCTCGCATTTGTTTTATTTCAACTAAAATAAATTCCGATGCATTTTTTTCCTCAAAAACTATACCAGTTCTGGAGTGGCCAGAGATCAGTCCGGATTAAATCCTATTGAGGACCTTTGGGAAATTCTTTCAGCAAGAATTTATAAGAATGGACGGCAGTTTGACAATATCAGACAATTAAAAGATGATTTGGTTGCAGAGTAGGAGCTAATAAGCAATACAACTCTTGAAAGTCTAGCAGACTATATGCCAAGTCGCATTCATGAGCATCTTATGGCTAAGGGAAAGCATTTAAATTACTAAAATTAAACACCATAATAAAATACCGAAATAATTATTAATAATATTATTAAAGAAGAAAATGAAAAATACACTAATACTTATTTTGTAGACTTGTTAATTTTAATTGAATATTTTTATACGTTTCCATAAAAATATGTTATATTATTATAGATTCTGTTAGCTGTTCAAAAGACGTATTAAAAAAAAACTTGAACGGATTCGCTTTGTTAAAGGTATATATTTTTTGAAAAATGCATCCACAATTACTTAATCCCCTGAGGTTTAATAATTTTGCGCACAAATATTAAAATTCTGACGTCTTTTCATGTTCAAACATTTAAGTTAAATGATAATGTTACTTGCACCATTCTTCTCAAATTGTAGAATTGTAGAAAGACTACACCAAGCATCGTTCTACGGTTAGCTAGGGAAGGTAGGTTAATTAATGTAAGTCTACTAGAATAAGGCGGTCACACTTTACGCCACGTAGGGAGAAAATCAGAACATTTTTTGAACAGATTCAATGCGGTTAATATGAACTTTATTTTGAGGACTCTAAACGCAAGAATCTTACTCCAACATAGGACGAACTAACGAAGTAAAGAGAGTCTTTGTTACATAAGGGGAATCGAATTCCTTCGACCACCTTTTAATAAATCCAAGCACGCCTTTGGCATTGTTAACCATGCAAGAAATATGTTCTCAAAACGAAAGCTTAGGATCCAGACGGACATTAGTTTGCATTTGGAGAAGTTGAGATGTAATAAGTTAGCACGACACCATGCTTGAAAATTATTAAGATCCGATTGTAAGTCTGACTGGCATGAGCTGTCCTTATACTGCAGGCATAGTTTAACATAGGAAGCGTACATAAGAACTCTTGAGTTGGTTAGAACTAGCGGAAGGTCATAAATAAATCGCAGTGGGCCGAGATGGCTGCTTTGTGCGACGCCAGATGTGACACTAAGGGAGTTGGATAGAGCATTCTTAAACAGAACCTTTTGAGTCCTGTCACTCAAATAACTCTGAAACCATTTAAGATGATCAACCGGAAACCCCATCTAATCGAGCCTTCTTACAAGAAGAATATGATTAACCGAGGCAAAAGCTTTACTAAAGGTCGTGTAAATCACATAGGTTTGTAGGTTACGTTGGAAGCCTCTAAAAACAAATGAGTTAAGTTCCTAAAGATTTGTAGTGATCGATCTGTGCCTCATAAATCCGATTCAATAACTCAAATAGGCTGTCTAAAAAAAATTCAAAAAATTACCTTTTTTTTGCCTTCTAGGTGTATATGCCCCCTTAAGATAATTATTGAAAATTAGGTACAAGCTGGGCATTGGGAAAGAGTTCATCAGGCTTATCTGGTTTAAATTGGTTGAAGAGGAATAAGTGGTTTCGGTTTCAGTTTGTTTGTGTGTTACTTCGCGCGTTCAAAGTTTAATGCACGCTTTAAAATAGTTACTAATATATTTTTCGGCGAAACGCATCTAATCGGTTCAAAAAAAAACTTCTTTTTTCACTCGACGCATAATAAAATAGGACGCAAATTAAAGGTTCCCGTTCTATTCTAGGAGCGTGTGTTTGGTGTTGTCACTTTGTTGTGTATCAATTTTAGTCATCTCCTGTTTGTTGGCTGCCTTTCATAGTAATTTTTTTACAAAAATCATGATAATTATATTTATACTTCGTCATCTCCTATTTGTTAGCTGCCTTTCTAAATTTTTTTTTTTACAAAAATCAGGAAAAGGTAGGAGATGACGAAGTACATAAATATAATTTTTCCCTTTATGCTAACGATGATAATAATTTGGAATTTATATTTACAGGTTTGAGTTGCGCTTGAAGGTATGATGTTTTTAATGTATTTCAAATTAATTACCTGTAAATAATAACGCTCTCTGGTAGATATCCATTTCGTTTTTTGTACATTTTTAGAGCATCTTCAAAACAGGCAGTTAACCCATTAACAATTTCTTCACCTCTAGTTTGCACAATAGCTTTGCTGTACCATTGTGTATACGACGAATTCATAGACGCTACAAATGCTGAAATATACAAAAAAAAGTACGATCTCAAGTAAAATTTGAAGAAATAAATGTGTATTGACTTTAAAACTTAAGAATAAGTAAATAAAACAATACTGCATTTTTTAATTAGTTTATTAAAAAAAATATATATAGCCGATAATAAATTTGGTGGCTAGAATAATTTTATTTTGCGGCGGGAGACGAAAAAAATTAGTGCTCTATTTCCATCGATCGTGTACTTGGAGACTAGCTTAACGAAGTTTAACGAAGGCGGGGCGAATGCGAGAGGGCTTCATTATGCTCCCGCCTTCGCCCTAAACTAACTTACACTAAACTTCAAATTTGTTCATCCTCATTCAAATAGCAATAAACTCTAAACAATAAAAAATCTAGATTCAGCTAACAAATACCAATCAAAGGAAAAAATTTCGACACATCAACCAGGATTCATGTTGTAATTTTTTAGTTTCTAGAGAAAAAGAAAATACATATACCCATTAAATTGAATTTTTTCCTAGTACAGTACTAATAATAATAATAATAATAATAATAATTTTACCGTGGTGGAGGCATGCTATAAACTATATATTTATACCTTGATTATGTCGGGAAAGGCCACCAACCATCTCAGGAAAGTTGGACACTGCCTCCTTCTCGTCGACGGAGGACTTGGTGATCTGAGGTGTTGGCCTCAGATTCCCAGAAAGCCATTTCGATATAGTCGGATGACTTATCCAACTCAACCTCTCTGAGGTTGGATCTGGCGAATGCAGGCAATCCGATCTAGCGGCTGAAGCCGGTTTAAGGTGTTTAAGGCAGCTATCGCGAAAAAGCCCCAGCGGAGGCTCTCCAAGTTTTAAAAGCGGGTGCGGTCTTTTGACACGAACCCAGAGTCCGGCTCGTCAAAGAAGCCGAAGATTTCTCATTCATTTCTCATTGAGGCCACAATTCAAGGGATGTATCCCGAGAACCGGGTGGTTGTTGCTCGATTGCCGTGACAACACCGCAGCCGAGTGGGTCATGCCCAACTTTAGCCTTATCAAGGCTGACAGTTCGCTTGACGCGGAGCTGTTGGAGGAGGGCCAATTCCCCCGGGCCAGCCTTGTGCGAGGCTATTTCGCCAACAGCTTGGAGTTGTCGAGTGAAGAAGTTCTCGCTTATGTTGGTAAGCTGAACGACCTCGACACCACCCAGTGGAGAGTAGTGCAGCGGACCACACAAGGTAAGATGCTGCACCTCGCTAAGTGCGGTGGCAATATCAGGTACTGCTTTGGCAGAACCTGACTTATCCTTAAGACCTCCGCTCCTAAGGACAAGAGCAGCGTCGTCCTACGTGCGGAATCTTTCCCCGGGGATGGTCCTTCCCCAAGCGCGCCTGCTGGGCTCGCTAGGAAGGCCACCCCCGACCCTGCACCAAGGCGCACGCCACCAGCCAAGGGTGTTGGCATGGCACGGCCACCCAGGGCTACTGCGCCGCCCGGCAGGACCGTGATGTCGGTCACGGCATCTAGGCTGCCGAAGGGAACGAGAGGCAACAAGTCTCGACGAGGCAAGTGTGGCAGCCTCGTCCAGCGCTCCAAGGAACAGCCATGAGAACCACAAGGGTTCTCCAGATGAACCTGCACCACGTCAAATGGGCGTTGGCCACCCTGTGCAGGACTTTCGCGGAGCAGAAGATCGACCTGGCTTTAGTCCAGGAGCCATGGTTGATCGGTGGCCAAATTAGAGGACTGAACTACGGGTCAAGTAAGTTGTTATATGACCGCAGTAGAGGCGCTGCCCGTGCGGCTATCCTTTTCGGTTAAAACGTAAAGCATTTCCCATTAACCAACTTTATCTGCAGGGATCTAGTTGCAACAGCCACTGAGGTGGCCACAGCGGAAGATGTTTGGGAGGTTGTGGTGGCGGTCGCTTACTTTCCCGGAGACTCGACGTAGCTTCGCCGAAGGAGGTTCAGAGGCCAAAGCCACTTTTATAAGCGCTATGCGGCAGCAGGTCTTGGACATCACTCTGGGTAGCAATTTCCTATCCGATTGTATAACGAACTGGAGGGTTACCGATGGAGCAAAGTTATCAGACCACCGGCACATCCGGGTTGACCTGCCTGGCCAATCGGAACTCAATACTTCGCTATACAATCGGAAGAAAAGTAATAGAAACATGTTCACAGCCTCTGTTGCTATGAAAGCTGACTAGCTCATCACCAACATTGCGTCTGTGAGTGATATAGAGTTGGCTGCTGACCAGCTTCATGATGTGCTAATCACTTCTTTCCAAGATAGCAAAGTTCTAAAGCGCCACAGGGTGAATCGCGAGGTTCCTTGGTGGAGCGATAGGCTTGCAGCTCAAAGACAGGAAGTGCTCAGGCTCTTCAATAGAGCCAAAGCGAATCGGGACTCCTGGGACACTTATAGGAGTGCTCTCACGGAAAATAATAAGAATATTAGAAGAGCTAAACGGGAGAACTGGCAGAACTACTGCGAAAGTGTTCAGGCACTGCCAGAATCAGCTAGACTGCAAAAGGTCTTCGCTAAGAGATCGACTAATGTGGTGGGGCTCCTAAGAAGAACAGTTTCTTTTTTTACCCAAGACCTTAGTAAAGCGCTAGAGCTGTTGCTTCAGGTGCACTTCCCAGGGTCTGAGATCAACATGAACGGTGAACCAGATGGGTTTACTACTCCACCGATCAGGCGCGATCACAGTCTGTCCGGTATTATCTTCGATCCAGACAAGGTCAGGTGGGCAGTCAAATCTTTTAGCCCCTTTAAAGCCCTGGGGGTCAATCAGATTTTTCAGCCTTGCTACAGCATTGCATTGAGATAATTATCTCAACGCTTGTGGGTCTGCTTAGAGCCAACTTTGCATGGGAAAATATATACCACAATCTTAGAGGAGAGTCAACGTTGTATTTATTCCTAAACAAGGCAACCGGGCTCATGAGCAACCCAAGTCATACAGCCCGATAAGTCTTTCGTCATTCTTTCTCAAAACTGCGGAGCGGCTGGCGGACTTGCACGTGAGGTGCACTCTCCAGGCCACCAAGACGCTACACAAAACACAATTTGCCTACATCAAAGGCGGATCGACGGAAGTCGCTCTTCCCCACTTAGACTGCAAAATCGAAAAATCTTTCAAATCTAAGATATTTGGTTTGTGCTCCTTCCTGGACGTGGAAGGTGCTTTCGACAGCACCTCTCAGTCAATCTCCAGAGGTGTATCCAACAGGAACATTGACGCAGCTTCCGTAGCCTGTATAGAAGCTATGCTACGACAACGAGAAATATCTTCCACGTCAGACGCGACGACGGTCAGGATTAACACTGCCAGAGGTTGTCCACAAGGAGGAGTGCTGTCTCCCCTGCTATGGTGACTTGTAGTAGACGAACTCCTAGAAAAACTACACAGTCACGAAAACGATGCCATTGGGTATGCAGACGACTTGGCTATTGTAGTCACAGGGAAGTTCGGCAGCACTGTCACGGAACTGATACAAGGGGCTCTCAATTTGGTTCTCCACTGGTGCACAAACCTGGGTCTTAACATTAATTAGCACAAGGCGATTGTAGTGCTGTTCACCAAACGGTACACCAATGACACTGGCCTCCTCTTTATTGGGGGACTCACGTTGACTCACCATGACCACGAAGCTCTACTTCGGGGCGAAATTTAGGACTCTCATCCCAGACCGTAGGGCTTAGGATAATGGCAGCCCTTGTAGCGACCCCAGGAGCCTGCAGTGGTTCACTGACGGGTACAAAACTGTGCAAGGGGTGGGTGCGGGGATCTTTCGGCCCAACACCAGATTCTCGATTTCACTGGGTAAGTGGCCTAGTGTCTTTTAATTAGAGATTAATGCCATTGAGGCCTACTCCAAACTCATACTGGACAATAGATGAGAGGATATATATATCTTTTCAGATAGTCAGCCGGCAATCAAAGCTCTTTCCTCTTGGAGGATAAGCTTTAAACTTGTCGGAGACT